>OY284481.1:39677842-39973678 GCA_958336345.1 Dorcus parallelipipedus
GCTGACAATGGTTCTTCATCATCATCCGATTCATGATGATCACCAGTTAGACTCGACAAAAGAAAGACAATAGTTGCCATTAGATGAATTCGATGTGGACGATTTTGTCATAGTGAAGTTCTATACGAAGAAAACTATTGTTGACTATGCTGGGGTCATAACTGATAAACATGAGGATAAATATAATATTAAATATTTTAAAAAAAAGGCAACAAGTTTTATTTTCCAGCCTTTGAAGATACCAGTACAGTGGCTTCTGCAGAAATCATCAAGAAGTTGTCCGTCACCATGAAGAAAGGCACCGAAAGAACATCGAGTTTATTGGAATTTAGGATAAACTTTAATAAATGTAACTTCAGATAGCTTCTTTGTAAAAAAAACAATAAAACTTTGAAAAAAACGGACTGTTCAATTGTATCCCAGTCCCTGTTCAAATCTGCCCCATGGATGGTATACCTTTGAACGATATGCACTGAAACAATAGATTGGCTGAATAATTCAAAATATTGCAATTCTGCAGTTATTTCCACTGGGGGTTGGGAATAGATATACATGTTTTATTATTGTAAGACACCTACGTCATTTTGTTTGAGTGCTTTTCAAGTTTGCAGTAATTTAAAATATGTAAATATGTTCAAACGTGCCCCCTTCTCCCCTAGATATTTTTCAAAGGTCCTTTATTTAATTATAAAGCGATATTATAACAAGGACTACTTAAGACTTAAGAAAACTATATTGCTTAGTAAAAGATCAATACAGAATCCTGAGGTTATAACACAAACATACATATTTACTTTGTATCGAATAAGAAATTTTAACGTTAGTCTTAATTTGAATACGTTAACATGACATCAACATTAGGCACTAAAATATGTCTGAAGGCAATTACAATTATGACTATAATGATTATGACCAGTCCAATTTGATATAATGGCGTATTGACTTACGTTAAACGCACGTATGCATTAAACAGTTTCACAGTTTCATATTATAGCACCAAACCACAGACGAAAAGGTACCGTCGCGGCTCCATCCGTAACTCTCGCTTCGTTAGGGTAATTATAAAAATGTAATATTTATTATTTTATCATAAATATCGTGAGTCGCACGGAAAATGTTCTGGGAATTTGCTTCGACGCCGCTGGCTTTGTGATGTGTCACAGTGGACCGCACAAGAATGATCTGAAGTATTTGCTTTCTGTCATCTGTCAATTGTAAATGTCAATAATCTGTACTTACGATTTCGCATTTGCTGAAATTTGTTGTATTTTTGCATCTTATTTTCCTTCTCAGTTTATGCTGCTATACGGAAAAGTATTGTATATCCGTCGATTTTTTTTTCAGAAGTACACTTCTGTGTAATAAAATTAGTCACACTGAGAAAAAGGAAAAGTAAAAAGTAACACAATTGCAGAAACAAATTTTATGAGATATTCACACAGTTGTTTGGCATGTCAATATTCTTGTAGTGAAATTCCAATTCGATATTTGTAATTTTACTATAAGAATGTTATTATGCCAAATAACTGTATGAATGTCTCATAGAATTTGTTTCTCGAGCTACTTGAACTACAATTGTGTTATTTTTTCCTGCGTGCAGTTTAAAACGGACAGAATAAAATACGAGAGACAGTCAAATGAAAAACTTCAGTATCCTAAAAAGTGTACTATCTAACGAAATCTAGCCTTACAATATTATTTTTGAAATGTAGATAAAAAGTATGAAACAATTGCTGTTTCATTTTATTGCACAGAACGGCACCTAAAATAGAAAAAAAATGTGTAGTAAAAAGTATTACAATTGTTAAAAAAAATACACTGATCAACAAAATTAGGGGAACACTTTTTTATCCGTGCAGCATTTTTAAAATAAAAGACAAACGCCAATATCAACTTCGATATATTGTCCTTTCAACATTACTTAACAAGATGAGAACAAGAAAACTTCTCTACTTTAAAGATTTTCTTAAGTTACACGAAACAATTTGAGAAGACTATGAAAATCTAAATGTGATTTCACTTAAAATGCAACTGCAATTTTGTTTAGTTGAGTTTCAATAGCGCGTGTGCCCTCAATTAGCATCAATTACAGCCTGGCATCGTCGAGGCATATTGCGAATAAATTGTCTTAACATGTCTTCTGGCAAATTCGTCCATTCGTCCAGAAGGACGTCAGCTAACTCCTGAAGAATTCGAGGTGCTGCAGGACGCTTCCTAATACGCCTGTCGAGTAAATCCCAAACGTGCTCGATGGGATTTAAGTCTGGACTCATGGCTGGCCACTCCATCACTTGGATTTGTTGTTCTCGGAGAAAATCTCTCGTTAAATTTGAGGTATGAATCCTGCAATTATCCTATTGCAGGATGAATCCATCACCGAAATTATTCGCAAATGGTACAACATGCTCTTGAGGAATTGTGCCAACGTAAATCTGCGACTTGAGACTTTGGGGAACAACAACCAAATCAATGCGACCGTCTATACTGATGCCCCCCAAACCATAACCAACCCACATCCAAACGGTCTACTTCCTGTACACACTGGGCAGCGTATCGCCCTCCAGGACGTCTGTACACTCTTACACGACCATCACAATGCGTTAGAGTAAAGCGCCACTCGTCCGTGAAAAGCACACACCTCCAGTTTCGGAGTTGCCATTGAATATGTTCGCTGGCAAAGTTTTGACGAATCCGTTTATGAGCCCTATTCAAGCGAGGAACTCGAACAGGATTACGAGAAGTCAGATTAGCTTCTTTAAGTCTTCTTCTAACCGTCTGATCAGAAATGATCACACCGGTGGCATTTCGGAGTAAATTTTGTAGCTCACGAGCAATGGAAGTTCGACGGCGCAGACAAGAATTGACAATATACCTATCGTCCTGGTGGGTAGTTTTTCTTTTACGGCCCTGTCCATTTTTCTTGGAATATCTACCCGTTTTTGTTACCACGCTCGGCATATAACAGATGGACTCGTTTGGAGCTGGTTTGTTACATATCGCATAGATCGACCATCTTCAACCAAAGCAATAACTTTCGCGACTTCAATATCATTTAATGAACGCATTTTGGACTCACTCGCATACACAAGTAGTCAAACGGTCAAAACTGTCGTTTATTATGATAAACAGTTGCTTTGAAAACTAATGGATGTTTGTTTTGTCCTCAAAAGCCAATCTGTTTTGAAACATTTTTTACATTTAAGCGTCTGTAAAGAAAATGAGCAGCTGAGTCACCGTAATTCTTTTCGTATTTTATCAGTAATATTCTAAAATTGGAATTAGGGAAGAAAAATCCTGTGTCAAGCATTTTATTTAAAAGCTATAGGAGTTCAAAAAAGTGTTCCCTAATTTTGTTGATCAGTGTATTACAAATAATAGTAAATATAGGGATATATGCAAGTTGTAGCAAACAGACAAATTTGTATGTAAGATTTACTATAGTCTACTTTTTAATTCGGAGGAGTACTTTGAAATTTTGTGGCGCTAAAAACGAGCTTGTCATTGGTAGTTGGCTGGTAACAGTCATATTAACAAAATCACAGCCGATCGCAATTCGCAGCATATAAGATATATTGTTTCATCAGCTGATCGAAGTTTCGTTTTGCGTGAAGAAAATTTCCAATTCACTCCTCCGCCTCCGGATTAAAAAACAGACTATAGTATAATTAACGCATCTTGTAATTATTTTTTATACACAAAAAACTTTGTTATTCTAATTTCTTCTTAAAATCTCACTGATAAAAAATATAAACCGTATACAGGGTGATTGAAATTCGAGGGCCAGCATGGGGATCTCGCTCGTTATAAGAGATAGAAGATCGGTTAAATGGAGCCAAAGTTGTCATATTTCATGCTGATAAATAATCTGTTAAGAAATTTGAAATATCTCGAACAGTTTCTTCACAATCGGAGAAAAACTATAAACTGCAATTTTGGAAAATCAAATGTAGCTTCTTTATTTATGATTTTTTTCAAAATCTGTGAAAAATATTACTGCAGCAACTTTTTACGCTTGATTGAATGGCTAACTTATTTAATTTCTGGACCGATTCGTTTTTATTTTTACAGAGTCAACTTCATTTTTTCTTATGGCCGCGATTTTTGTTGTTTAGACAGATAGTCAGATATATAGCACATTTCTTTCAGAACTTATTGGTATGCCACACTTGTTGCACTCTAAAAACATATTAGTTCCACGTAACCAAATACCATGCGACTTTTTGAAAACAGGCCAGAGTTGGCTTTGGAAACTCCAATAAACTCCAATAAATAATAAATAAATAAATTTACTTTTGACAGTTAATAATTTGTGAAGGAACAAATGTTAAAATATTTTAAAAATTGTGATCAGAATACTTTCTAATGAAAGAAAAAATAGTTTATATTAGAAAGTTTCAGTTTAATAAGACGTATATTTATTGTGATGTCTTGACATTAACGTAGGTAAAATTATTTTGACGTTTGTTTTAAAAGTAATCTTATCTAGGACGTAAGTTTACACATTTCATGGCCCACTCTGACATGTTTTCATCAATAAATCGCACAATATTATTACATGCAACCCAGTAAATTATTTGTACAAAGAAGAAATACAAATTGGAACAAATTTAGTTCTTGTAATTAGCATGAGACCAAAATTGTGTATTTGTTGCAGAAGACAAGGTGATTTTTTAATATGTATTTTGTTTTAATTTGCCCATCTCGCAACCCTGCTAATCATGGCTCCGTGTATCTGTATCCCCACTAACAAAAATTCGAGAACAATCGACACCAAATTTGTAGTAAACGTTGCTACATTTTGCTACATTAGTATTACAATTTGAATTTATATGTTATTAATAAAATTTTGCAGTTATATTAACACTATTTTATGCGCAATTTAAAGATACTACAACTACAACCGTACATAAATTACTGCTACAAATTTTATCTAATTCCCGTAATAATAAATTTGTAGTAAACAGAATTTTTTCTGCGCAGTTCATGTCAAAACTGTTACAGTACGTTTCCTAATATCGGAAATAATGCATATTTTCTAAAATCAGGAATAAGGCACGTCAATAATAATAGTGGTATAGGCCTTTAATCCAAAGGTTATGTAATAAATTTTGATTCTCTTGTTGGATACTATTATTTTATTAAATAACATAATTTCAGTTACACTTTATACATCTCTATTTAAAGGAGTTAACAAGAATGTTTTTTTATTCCCGAAATATGTAATAATAAAAACAACGAATGTGAGGGTTTTCATAAATAAAGAACTATGCTACCAACGAATTTCCTTAAATTTAAATTTTACTGACTTTAGAAAATTGTTTTTATATTAGGTATTTCAAAAAATTATTTTTCTTTTTTGTAACGAGTTTTCTTTCTTATTTATAATTAAAGATTACGGGAAAAATAAAATGGATGCCTTCAACCTGGTTTTTTAGTCAAATTGTTGATTTTGGCTATTGGCTACATCTTATAAACTCGTCACTCCAACTTTTTGGAAATCCGGAAATCTTGTTGTTTAATATTTTTCAGTTGTGGAAAACCACTTTTTTTATCTGTGGTGGTTGCCCAACGGGGTCCTAAGTCAAAGACTTGTCAGGACCTCAGGAGCGGGAGTGTATTTGATTGTGTGTAAAGTGTGTAAAGTGTTACTTCCAACCTTCTCGCCGTTTAAGGGGAAGCAATGTCGAATTTTATCCCCAACACTGAAGGGTGCCTGAAGTCGATACCGAGAAAAATCTCGAGTGCGGTTCGAACCGACGACCATGAGATTGCAAGGCCGGTCCTCTTACCACTGGACCATTCAGGCGTTAAAATAGTTTTATGAAACTGTAATCTAATCTTGTACTAATAAAAATATTTAGCTATGTAATTTATAAATTACAATAAATTTACAATGATTCAGAAACAAATACTAGTTAAAAGTGTTATTGTACTTGTGTTTTTTTTTTTTTGTAATGTACCTCAAATCGATAAATTTATCTAAATATTCTCGTTATAATTCACTGCAGTGCAAAATAAATCAATTCAACTTGTAAAAATATACAGGCTGTTTCAAATTCGACCCTCACCATTGGTATCTCGCTTATTTGAAGAGATAAGTTATGTTATGAGCATTAATAATCCGCAGAGAAATAACTTCTATGTTAACTCTTATTCGAAATAATTGTAAGAAATGAAAAATTGTCATTTTCTTATTTTTCCTCTATCTTCTTTATTTGAAGAGACATCAAAAAAATAAAAGTACTTTCTTAAGACACTTTTGAATTCTCTAGACACTGATGGATACACGTTTCGTCAAATTGATATCATCACCAAGTTCATTTTTTCTTATGGGCGCCATATTAAAATTTGGTCGCAAAATAATCTACTCTTCCTGCTGATTGCGCCAATATAGCACATGTTTTAATTTTTTAAAATAAGGTCAAAATTGTTCATTGCAGAATGAAGAACGAAACGTCGGCAGTAGAAGTCAACGTGACGTAGTTCCAACCGGAAGCATGGACGACGGCCGCGGAAGCCTTCGAGTTAAATTAAGGTCAAAATTAAAATTTATTTTTTTGAGACAAATGAAAAACAGTATAATCTGTCATATTAATACATACTTGTTGCTAAATATTAACATAATAACAATAGCATAATATTTAGAAATGAAGAAAAACGTGATGTTACGTGCTTTGTATTCGTGCCACACAGGAAAACAAGTGAATTGTATTTTGAATATTCGAAGAGCTGCATTAAGTTTAAGCAAACGATCGCAATTATGTATAAATTAAAGTGGAAATTTGTTTGAACATTTAATGTAAATATCTTATTTTGAGAGCTTTTATTTATTTATGTTATTATTATTTCTTCAATTTCGTTTAAAATTTTTGTTACTGTAAAGAGTAGGTACGTATTCTAGTAAATGATTCTTGCTCTTCAATAATTTTGTCTAATTGTATAAGTATTGTTCTAAGCTGTTTGTTCTCCGAGTAGGTTCAAAAGTACCTACAGTCCACTTGCTGTTTTTGCTTTTTGTTATAGCAATAAAACCCACGTAACATACATATTCTGTTTCTCTTATCTTATTGCTGTGCCGGTAATATTTATTAAACTAGTGCCTACATCAAATAAATTGCTTTTAAGTTTAATTCCAAAGTTATCTTCTGTTAACTACAAAGTTACCTTCTGTTAACTACACTTTATATCATATCAAACATTCTTAATTCTGACATTATTTTAAATAATTTTGATAACATATGCTATATTGGCGTAATCAGCAGGAAGAGTAGATTCTTTTGGGACCAAATTTCATTACGGCGCCTATAAGAAAAAATGAACTTGATGCTAATACCAATTTGACGAACCGTGTTACAGCAAAATGGTATTCATCAGTGTGTAGAGAATTCAAAAGTGCTTTAAGAAAGTACTTTTATTTTTTTTGATATCTCTTCAAATAAAGAAGATAGAGGAAAAATAGGAAAATGACAATTTTTCATTTTTTATAATTATTTCGAATAAGAGTTAACATAGAAGTTATTTCTCTGCGGATTATTAATGCTCATAACATTTTGCAACTTTGCCAAATTTAAACCTACCGTCTATCTCTTCAAATAAGCGAGATACCAATGGTGAGGTCGAATTTGAAATAGCCTGTATACATACATTTTACTTTCTTGACTTCACATAGACGTGCTCTACTTATTCAACTTCCGTTTCGTTTCAGCTTAGGCTTTTAACGGATTAGTACTTTTAAATTAGAATTAACTTTCCTGTAATGGAGACAATGATATAAATAAATTTTCAGCTATTATCACATTTACAGATATTTTCTATTGTTAAAAAAGTGTAGAAAATATAACCACATTTCTTGCAATTTCATTCATCAGACACTAAAAAAATGAGAATAATTTCATGTGGTGAATTTCGTTCTACATAGGTACAAAAGATTTCAGGCGAAATAGTGCCTAGCCATAAAACACTTCTCCCAAATGAAAAAGTTAATGATGTTCGCAGAAACACGAAACGCTTTCTTATGAATTGAAGTAATTCGATACAGAATAATTTCATCTAAAATTACAAGTTTTAGTTGGTCATCAATAACAATTTGCAAACTACTCAAAGAAATTGAACACTCAAAATTTCAAAATTGTGTGTATTTTTCTTCCAAACACGATGATAACTATAATATTTGAAAGAAAACCATTCACTGTTTAAATATTTTCAAGTGAACAGTAAATCTGAAATCTTTATAACTTAATTAACTTTATCTGGCGATTAATTCCCATAGTAACGATTGTGATCATAATTGTTACTATGGGAATAAACCGTCAGATAAACGTAGCTGGAGGGAGATGAAAAGACCGGGCCTTAGTTTAATTATATTTAAGTTTAGTGGATATTTCGAAATTTTAAAACCTCATTACCAACTGGAACATGGCCAAAGAATCAGAATAAGGGAAAATGCATAGAGAGAAAGTAATAGATTCACTTTGTTTACCGTTTATGTTGGTTGGACTTTTTAACTTTAGTGTGCAGTTATTGAAAATTCACACCGACAAAATTATCTGCCACCGACCGATTCACAAGCTTTTGCATTAAATTAAACAAATGAACACTATTAGAAACTGATTAGAAATTAGTGGTTTCCGTCATTTTACGATTGATGTAGTACGTCAAAGTGACAATTTCTATTTTTTCTAATTCATGTAAAATTAAATGATTACCGCTCTCAGAGAACTACTTCTTATTTATTTCCTTATGATATTGCTTTTTATAAACTGTTCACTAATCCTCAGTAAGTATAAAGTTAAATTTTCAAATGACAAAATTATTATTACAGCAGTTAGATCGTCAATTTCTTTTTATGAAAAAAAAAAAAATGGACTGGGAAAGAATAGTACGATCTGAAATTAAAAACGTGTACTAATCTTTATAGGATTTTGTCAATTCGGTATATACACATTCCAGTTTTGAAATTTGAGATTTTTAGAAATCTAAACCGCTAGGTCTTTCTTTACACCAAATTAAATATAATGTCCTTTCACAGATAATCTAACCTATGTTGAATCTGTTTCAGCATTAATCGCAGTTCAAAGAAGCGATTGTAAAGACGACAAATTTATATGGATTATAGACAAAAACTCTACCAAAAGCACCAAGTAAATGACGAATTATTTGCTCAAAAACGTTCGTAAAATGGAATTACGCTATACGTAAATATTTACGAAGTCGAAAAGAGAATCTGCAGGGAGCGTCAACGAACAGAAATCAGCAGAAATTCCTTTTGTTTGTTCAACAAACTGCCGAACAAATTTAAAACTTATGCATCACGATCAATGCAAGTGGAAAGTAAGGAAATGGGAAACTACGGCTTAAGTACTTGCAGAACCTAATCTAATTCGTTGATTATTTGCGTTTGCCGATCGGTTAATTGAAATTTTGTTTGACTTTATTCTATTACGTGTACCTACTAGGAGACGCTTTAGAATTAATGGAAGTTTTAAAAGAAACTACCGGTTCAATCGATAATCTATACAGAGAGGGACACTTGCAAAGTAATTTACAGGAGGCTTCTAGTTCCGAAAGTCCTTTTACTATATAAACAAAACTTTAGTCAAACACCCTCATCCCCATTAAATAAATTACTTGGTTAAAACTTTAATAACGTGCATTTTTACTTAATAGTTGCTATTACTTTACATGTAAACGAGGTTATCGAATCCATCACTTTATTACTCTGAAAGAAAATTTATTATTTCTCTTGAATACAAAAATTATATCTAGGTATTATAAAAGATCATTTTTTTATTATATGTCGATCGATCGTTTGATAATTTTAAGAAGTTTTACGTACTATCTCCTTTTAAGTTTCATGAAAACAGCTTTGCCACTCGCAATCGGAGGTCACGTTGTATTTTTAACTCAGACTTTAAATCCGATCGACGTGTAACAAACAAATATCTGGGGCCCAATTAATGAAATCATTCGACATGATGTCGTAAGCGACCTGACATCAAAATGACGCAATTCTCGAACGATTTGTATAGTTTTATAATTCCGTTTTATATAAGGGTCTACGTCATTTTGACGTTATGTCGTATACGACATTGTCAAATGATTTCAAGAATTGGGCCCCTGGGGGTTGATTCTCGAATTACGATTACCGATGTCGCATGCGATGTGACGTCAAAGTGACGTAGACTCTCATTCAAAACTATGTAAATTGTTCGGGAATTGCGTCATTTTGACGTCATGTCGCAGGCGACATCGACAATCGTAATTCGAGAATCGACCCCCAGGAGTTATACTGTACCGTGCTTTCGACAATTCCAGAGTCCAACGTAACCAAACTCATACCCTTGTTTATACAGGGTGAGTTTTTTTCGATGTTTAGCATTGGGATCTCGGAAACTAGCAGAGCTAGAGAGACGGTTAAACGTTTTGTTCGCCGTTTCTTTTTACATACGTTTCAGAATCAAAACTCTAATACCAACAATGGTTCAATATTTCAATAGCCTCCTAGGAGAACCTTCAACCTTTTAACAAATCTAAACTATCGAGAACAAAAATAAACTAAAAATATTTCTAAAGATGTTCGAAAAGACCACCATTATTTGCAATACATAAATTACACCTCTTTAAAATAGAATTTACTGCTTTCCTAGTAGAACGTCCGTCATTAGGGGCTATTCTGTAACTTATTAACAGGCTGTTAAAATTTAAGGGTACGTTAAAATTCAAAATAGTCTTGTGATTCGCTGTTACTACGATAACTGTACTTTTTATTTAATCACAGATATACATTTTCTTTGCACCGCCTACTCTAATCTAATTTTTATTTGCTCATCGTTTATAATTTGCATTTGTCAATAAAATTTTGTTTCCATGGCCAACCATATTAACAATTTTGAAAGAGAAAAACTGCCGTATCTCCGTCGTTTTTTTAAATAACCATATCGAATGTTACATCGTTGAAAAGGTAAAAAAAAGGCCTTTCTTTTTCACTCATGACCTACTATGGTTTCCATTTAAAAAAACTGACGTTTATGTCATAACTGAAAAATGAGAGCTTATATGGAAAAGTTAGTTCGACTGTTTAATTAAGAACATAATTCTGTACAACTTTTGTCTTGCAACTTTTCTCTAAAATCAAGAATAACCGAGCTATATGCATTTAACGAATTTATAAAAAATCAGTTTTTTCAAAATATCTAGCCAGCCATGAACTTTAAGAAAAAAACAAAAGCTGCATTAAACTGGGCTCCTAAAACTACAAATCTTTCCCCATTTAACCTTCTCTCTAGCTCCGCTAGTTTCCGAGATCCCAATGCTAAACATCGAAAAAAACTCACCCTGTATATACCTAGTTAGCCCATACCATAGCTTTGAATGGAATCCAATAAAATTATGCCGATAGATGGCGTAGTAGCAAACACTTGTTAATTCAGCTAAACAACAGTAAATTCACGGAAATGAAACTGAGCCACTATATGCTAATGTCGTGCCATCTACATTTCAATGGTGCAAGCAATCGCAACTGCAGCTTTTTGAATAAAACCAGAGAAAACGTATTAAAAAACATTACGAGAGCGGGTAAGACCTCCATTCAGTCGGCCGCGAAAATTGCGCAAGCAAACGCAAACGCGTGTCGGTACTTTTTAAATTTAATAATTGAATTGGATCGAATATAACAGAAAAAATTTCATCGCATAAATAGAGTAATCAAGAAAAACTTTTAAAAGTTTAGAAAACAAATCCAAAATTTAAAAAAAATCAGTCTGTGACAAAAAAATAGACAATTGAAAACAATGTTTTTTACAGTTCTTACTCATGAAATTGTAACAGGTGATCAATATCTTTTCTAATCAAGTGACCTATGGAAATAAAATCATGTGTCTGTGTTTAGTTTATTATTTAAAATGCCATTTGAATTACATATTTATATTCCATTCCTATACAAAACGATAGGAATGCAATAAAAATAATTCAATTGGTATTTGAAATAATGAATTAAACACAGACATAATTTTTTTCCATAGGTCACTTGATTATAAAAACTATTGATCACGCGTTAAGCTCGATTCACATCTACCAGCACGTAACGTGGCAGACACGGAACAGACACAAGTTTTCATATCATCCGACATTTCACCAGACAGACGTCTACAGACCAACCAATTAGAGAGTTCAGAGAGCACGCGCATATTTTAATAAAATGTTTCGAAATTTTTCTATTGAAGAACTAGCTGTGGTAGCAATTTTATTGGAACAAGAAGAGAAACCGGATGTAGAAGTATAACAGAGAAAAAGGAGGTTTTCTGTTCATTCCATGAATGTAAAACGAAGAAAGTGGAGAATTTTATACGCCATACCCTAACTAATTCGATTAATTTTTGTTGTCCATTTTTCATAACAGTTTCTAGTGGTAGATAGGCGTCTGTGCATGCACTGAGACTTGACTCCATTCATACTAACCGTCCCGACCACATATACATGCCCAGACACGCACCGGTACAGACAAAATATTCTTCGAAACAATACTGGCCGGTGCTGGTCCATGTCTGTACGGACACGCTCCGCTCAAATTCTCCAGATATGAATACGCTGATATAAAATGTATGTAATCATTGTTTTTGTGTCTGCCACGTTACGTGCTGGACACGCTACGTGCTGGTAGATGTGAATTGAGCTTTATTATTGTAATATGAAAAAGCGAGCAAGAGTATATCACAATACTTACTTGACATTTTGCGAAATCGATTGTTCAGTTTATCAAAAGTGAATGAATAAAATAAAAGAGATATTTTTTATAAACTAAACACAATTAAGAAAATAATTAATAATTTGACATATAAAGACGCCTGAAATCAACTACAGTGTAGTGTAAAGAGTGGTTCACAATAAATTGTGATTTTTATAATTTTTAGCTATAAGTAATATTTAGCTATAACTTTTAATTCTAAACAACTTATTCTTATGACGTTTTGCTGTATCTTGTAAAATAAGGGCACTTTACTCTCAAACCGTCTTCATTTCTCGGTGTCCACGCTGTATACCGTTCAAGATAAATTTCATCTGACATTTTCCAATTTGACTTTATGGGATGCAGAAGCGTTGTGCGTCAATAAATTTTTATAAAAACCGATAATAAAAAAAATTCCCATTTGTAGCACACTTTTTGAAAGACAGTGTATAAACGAGAAGAATTCTATTCTATTCTACTCATTTATTTATTTCTTAGTACAACATTTATTACACTTAAAAGTGAATACAGTACTATCCTTATTCGATAAAGTTTGAAATCAAAGCAGGATGAAAATAAATATAGTACATAGTATGTCAGTTTTATAAATATACAGGATGTCCCAGAAATGCATATAAAGCTTCAGGTATTTCTTTCCTACATTCCATAAGGGTCCCAAGAAAGCAACAATTAATTCTCAGGGTTTCTTAGTTTCAGCACACGAGACAAAATACGAGGCCAACAAAATTGGTAAACTTGTCAACGTTGCTTATGTATGCAGTTTATTTGATTTATACAGGCTGTCTCAGAAATAAAGTTGTGGCCGGAAATGTTTCCACATCAAGTTAAAACGAAATAAAAAAATGAGGACTAGAAATAATTTCGAGTAAAAAGTAACTTTTCTATTTATTTCCAGCAACTACAAAATTTTAATTAATTTCAACTTATTATGAAAACATGAAAAATTATAAAAACTGTTCAAAATTATGGCCTCCATTTTGAATACATAAGCTATAATGACGTATAATTGAATGTAGTTGCTGGAAATAAATAGAAAAGTTACTTTTTACATCGAAATTATTTCTAGTCCTTATTTTTTTATTTCGTTTTAACTTGATGTGGAAACATTTCCGGCCACAACTTTATTAATAAAAGTTGCTTAACTACATGCCCTCTACTACTTCTGAAAGTTAGGAATAATTTTTCTGAGACACCCTGTATAAAAACTTTACAGTAAATAAATTCACATATCGTTGGCCTAATTTCAAAATCTCGTAAGTCATGTAAAGGTCATTTTACAAGAGAGCATAAAAATCATCTCATTTTCCAATAAGCTGTATTGGTTCATTTTTCAGAGAGAGAGAAGCGACTGATATTAGCCATTTTCCCGTTTTGCCATTTTGCGCACGCGAATGTATAGTCGTGCGCAGCTACAACTTGATAGTTCTATGAGCCTTGTATCCTCAAACCTCACCCTTAAAATCTGCATCTAGAAGATGCATTTCAGATGTGCATGAGTGTTACCAAAAACGTAAGGAATCGCGTAGCACATATTAATGTTTATGCAGGTTTCCATACATTTGATCACTTCTTTAAAAACAAATATACTTGGAAATCAGAGCTGACGGGGAAACGCCGTTCTTTGTTCCTGAAACGTATTTCTGATGATATGGGAAGTGATATATTTTAAAATCTCTGGAATCTACAACGCGTAAATAATTAGGTGCTGGAAATTATTTATTTTAAGGCGATTTCGTTCGGAGCGCTTTGAATATTCTATTTTTCTCACTCTTAATTTTATTGTGATTTTATTGTGAAATTCATTCACATAATGTCGAGCATAATGTGTTTATTTAGCAATTGTGATAAGTAAGTACATGAAAACGATACATTGATATGTTATTACGGATTTCAGTTAAAAAGTAAATGATTTTTAGGTTAGTTTCGGAATTTTTCGATGTTCAGTAGTGCAGCAAGTGTAATATTAGTATCACAAAATCTTTTAACCGGACACTAAATAGCCCACAAAAAAACTTAACGTTTCGCCGTCGTTCGACAGCTTCGTCAGAATTGAAAAATATATTTTTCACTTTTCATCGGACAAGAACCAACTTTAAATGTAATATTAGTATACGCATAAGTTCCTTTCAAGTTCTTTTAGTCATAGAACTCCAGTGTATAGAATACAGTTGACATTTCTCTAATCTTATTCAGTTAAATTTAATGTAATATGTATTATAAACAATGATTGGTTTGTGGACGTTCCAGAATATTGTAAAACGTTCGTGTGAGCTTATGATTTACCGCGGCCACATTTAGTGACCAGATAGGATGA
Source organism: Dorcus parallelipipedus (assembly GCA_958336345.1). Classification (NCBI taxonomy): domain Eukaryota; kingdom Metazoa; phylum Arthropoda; class Insecta; order Coleoptera; family Lucanidae; genus Dorcus; species Dorcus parallelipipedus. Next base: position 39,692,902 of record OY284481.1, read on the forward strand.
GAAACTAATGTTACTATGACTCCTGATATTCTTAACTCGTTGGCCAAAGCCGTGTTTCTATTTTTTGTTGAAAATCATTTATTTGCTAATAATGCATCTATTTAATATTAGATGCCGGGTACTACTAATTTGTCGCCGCCTGGTGTTCGTTTCCAAAATTAACGCATCTGATTTCCAAAAACTGGTTATCAGATTTTATTCAAGTATGGGCTAACTAGATGTATATAAACAAGGCTCATACTTATGGTATGAAACGCCTAAATTTCCTGGCCTGGCCATCGTTTCAATAACAATTCAATACCCCTAAAAAAATATTACTTCGGTTTGTCTTCAAAATGTGCCCAAACTGCGGCCATATATGAACTATACGGGGGGTGATCGATTTGTTCGAAACCGCAGTCACGGATTGTAGCTTGCACGGTGCCAACAGTGTACACAGGTGCATTGTAGTGCAGCAAACGCACGCATCTAGTCAGTTTCTTCCTTATATTTGTCGTAATTTGTGCAACAGTGCTGCATGCATTCTTTAAACTCTAGGAGCAGAATACTCTCACAATCCCAGAAAATCGTGACTATCACTTTTTTGTCAACTGATAGTCCATGATGTTTCTTGGCGGTGCTATTCCTTTTCACCTCCATTGCATCAACTCCTTCTTGTACCTGAAAGCCCTGACATTTTGTCCATCACTACTTCCACCGACCTTCCTGTTCTTGTGTTATCATCCAAGTATTCCTGTCCCATTCGAAATTGTTAAGGCCAATCTTTTACCACAGAATAAGACGGGAAATTATCTCCATACACCCCACCCAACCAATCTTTGATGCTTTGCGGAGAAAGATCCTCTCGAGTAAGAAATTTGATAACAGCTCGATACCCAATTTTCGTGACTTCTAACATTTCGCACTTCGCTTGTCATAGTGTCATAACTCAAAACTGCAGTGCAAGCTACAGCAAAATCTATTCATTTTCCCATCAAAATTCGAAATTTGAAGGAAAATTGTTTTAATAAATCATATCTTCAACTTCCTTAAATTAATATGGCGTATTTATTATGGTGTTTTTAATGATTTGTTTCGTATTTCAATTTTGTTTTGGTATCTGACATTTATTAAAAATTCTGAGTTGCGTCATTCTTGCAGCCGATATGCGATTTGATGAACTAGTGTCAGGTATAAGAAAACTACATAGTTAATATCAAAATTTTAACCCGCTGCAATACTTGGATTTATGTTAGGCCGACCAATTTTGGCGGTTAGTTATGAAACGATTTAAAGCACAAACTCAAGGCCGTGTGCACACGGAGCTACTCAAAAGAAACTGAACTGGTTTGTGATTGAAATTACTAACTGGTCATTATCGCAGTTTCGCACACGCGGCCCACTCAGAAGTGATCGAAATCGGTAATTTCCTCCGTGTAGTCATGGAAGGTGGAACCTCATCGCAATCATTGTTCTGTTATCGTGGATAATGATTCGAATGATGATTCCAGTGATGAATCTGTGTTATTATATTATTATTATCATTACAGTAATCTCCAACAGATTACTAACGCGTTACTGACTGGTTAGTGACAAGTAACGCCGTCTGCAATGTTCCATTCAATTACGGAAGTTCTGATCAGCGCGGACTAGTTAGTGATTTGCGTCAGTGATCAGTTTCTTTTGAGTAGCTCCGTATGCATACGGCCTAAATAAAATATACCTAGTATTCACACGGTTTCCTCGACAGAGTATGCGAGCTAGGGTATCATTTTTGTTGATATCACAATGAAATAACGTCAGATGAAACGATTATGTTTATTTTTAATTTCATTGTTATGATTTTAGTACACTGACGGATACATTATTGCCAATTCGACTGTAATGCATAGGGGTAAAACAAACAGATCAAAACAGGAGCTCCTTCGTATTTGGCAACATAGTCAAATCAGTGGTGTGGAATTGTCATAATATTTTTCATGTCAGATTTTGGTCACAGTATAAGTAATTACCCATGTGAACATGGATTTATTAGAAATAGGTTAGAATTATTTGACGGTATGTCAGTTTATAGGTAAATAGGTTAATTTTTTTTGAAAGATATACATGTATTGTGAAGTAGACAATTAACTGACAAATTGAACCAAATTTACAACTGGAAAAAAATCATTTCCCGTTTTTTTTTAATTCAGCTGTACACCTTGCAGTCCCAAAGTTTCAGAGTGGCTAAAGGGTGAGGGGAAGGAACAGTTAGTAGGCGTGTCGCTGATGAACCCTCGCCAAAAATTTTTACGGAGACAAATGCATGTATCTATCGCCGTTGAAGTTATGTGCATTCAGTGTTGACTAACGAGTTAAGAATAACAGCAGAATAACAGGACAGAGCCATACTAACAGTAGTTTCTCGTCCAAACTGGTCACTAAATAGGTCGCTGTATGTCATAGGGCCAGTTGTATAAAACGAGTTAACCACTCGATCAAACTTAAACTTTCCTCCGATGATATTGCTTAACCACACAATTAACTTGATCGAGTGATTAACTCGTTTTATACGACTGGCCCATAGGCGCACACAGTCGTTTTACAAAATTCTTGAACGTCCACAAAACCCACAGTTCATCATTGTGTATAAAACACTACATTAAGTTTAACTATGGCCCAGTTGTACAATTCCAGCTTAACTTTAAACCAAAGCTTAAACCCTTAACAACGATTGTTGAAATAATCGTTGTTATTCGAGAAATGTCAATTGTATTTCTATGTTGTTGCATTTGCAAATTACAACTCCAAGAGCATTTTGGGCGTATAATCGCATCTCTCTCATCTGTTTCAAGAAGTCTTGTGTTTATGATGACGGGTGCATTTTTCACACTCTACTTACAAGTGGGATGTGAAAAGTGCGTCGTTTTTGAGACAAAAATTTCCTTTTACGCTATTTCCATGAAATTATCAAGATTTGCCTTAATTTTTTTTTTGACAAAACAAAAAACGAGATTGTTTAGCTTTATTTCCTATTGCCATATATCACAGATTTGACATATACCTGCTAGCACTTACATACATACTTTTAAAGAGCTTATAAATAGTAGGCCTTAAGTAAAGTATTGCAATCCGTCAAAGTATACCTTACGGGCAAACCCGCCGAAACTATAACTTTTTGATTCGCTTATGGTCTCTATTACCAAATAATTACAATAAACAAATAAATCACGTCACTTATTACATCTTTCGCAGTAAAAATTATATAATGGAGTAATTAATTAGTTAGTTAATTAAGTAATACTCCCATTATAATATACGTTGAAAAAAATGCGTTATCAAGAAGGCTCTGAACTTGCTTTTATGATGGCACGTCGTAACTTAGTATGTATGTTGCCACCTTGAATAACTGCGAATTGTCAACAGCGTCAACTGTCAAGGGCTTTGTTTACATCTTCCAGGTTTATGTAATAAAATAAATTTTTTAATTCATTAATTGCCTATTATTATCCATTTTGTAGAAAAGCGTAATGAAACGGATATAAAAAGATAGGTTATGTTTATAATAAGTTAATAACTGTACGGTGACGACGTGACTTCGCATTTCAGTATATTCCTCTTTGCTGTATGTTTTAGATTTAATTCTTTTTATTTTTTTAAGTGCGTTGCTTTCAATGTACTATTTAATGTAATTTATATCTTTCCGTGCATACTCTATAATTTGTTACTATGTTTGTTTAAGTTGTTTTCTCGCATATAAATCAAAACCGTAGTTATTTCAAAATTAATATCACTTTAAACATAGAACTCTTTTAAACGCAACCACGATCTACTTTATCGGATTATCTCTATTGAAACTAGTGCTCAAAACTTAGCACCAACATTTAGCACGTTGTCACAACCCACCTGCCATTTTACCAAATTTAAAATTTCCGGGAATATTTGATGGATTGCATTCCTTTATTTAGGTCTGCTTTAAATAATCACGCATAAAATGTAAGGGATTGGTCTTTGTCATAACCACCAATCAGATATTTTGCTAGAAACGTGCGTTTCAGAGCACATCTATGTTTCGGTTTGAGAATCAAGTTAAATGAAAATCATAGCTTGCGAATAATACGTTTGTAGGAAATATATATATTAAAGTTTTTCTTTTAGGACAAAACGTAAATCTTTTGTAAAAGGATTATATGACACGGGGCTGTCGTCATTATTTATAAAAATAGAAGAAAATCTGAATTAATACAATGAATATTAATTCTGTTATATTGATTCTTTATTGAGTATGTTTTAAGCGTATATCGGGAAGGAAGTCGGGAGGCTTAACGAAACGAGAACACGGCCTGTCTGACGAGCAAACTGAGTGAACGAATAATAAGTCGTGATTAAAAAGTAATACAGGAACCACGCACGCCTATGTTCACATTGCTTATTTTTTCTAGTGGAACAGAAACACCTTACCAACAACAAATTTTCTGAGAATGGTAGTTAGTTATTCAAATCACGGTATATACTTATAATCTAAAAAGAAAATTATAATTCGGCAATCAAATTTAACTGAAATTGGTTCCGTAGATTCTAACTTTCAATTCCAAACTGATAATATCAAGATATTCCGATAAAACATTGGCACCTCATAAAACACAGGTATCAGAATAACATTCAGGACGAGCACGTAGCACGTTCTGAAATTCGATAGCGTTCCGGGAGGCAGTTCGCTATCAGCATAGGTTAGTATTGCTAAAGCAAGTCAATTGTAACCGAGTGAAATTGTGCGGGGCCTCCCAGTGGCAGGTCGGCTGGGGCTAGGGTGATGTATCGGGTTTGTCGACGGCGGTCTGATCGTGATTGGTAGCCATTGTGTTAGATCAATGTACCGCCGCGGCCAACAAAGCGCTCGCCAGGTGACTTATTGCCTAACAAGCCCAGCTTCCGTGACAACGTGTTAATGCACGAATTTTCCTTTTTATTTGCTCTTCTATCTCAAACTCTTTGGCTCGCACCATTTAAATTAGGGATGGGGAACTATCGATAGCAACCTGCAATGTCCACAGAATTTCAAAAACTTTCAATGTAAAAATTATGAGAACTGAAATTTACATTTATTAAGAAGCACAAAAGAATCACCTATTTTTTAAGGTTATGGGCTTTATCGCTTCAATTTAAATTTAAAAGAAATTGACTGGAGACACGCACTCTCTATGAGTTCTTCAAGCTTTCTAAAGCTATGTACACACGGTGACACTTTTGTGTCTAGATCGAGTGTATACACCGAGTGTCGACGTATGTACAGCGTCAGAAATCAGTGTCGCTACAGCGAATTGCAGGTATCGCGAGTGTCGTTGCAATTCACGTGTGGACAAGTCAAAACGAGTGTCGAAAAGAGGTCTAGCATGTTTGAAATCTTTCGGAAATTTTTAATCAGTGTCGCAAAGATGTCGAGGTTCGAGTGGACCAAGGAAAAAGCAAAAAAATTGATATCCCTTTTGGAACGGCTCCCGGTCAAACCGGACAGCTTTAATAAATTGAAGAAACTGCCTCAATAAGTTATTGCAATTATTAGGAGAAATATTTTTAAATATCTGGGGTCTTAAAATGCAGACTAATAATATTAATATTGAATAAAACGTTTAATGATTAGATTAAGGATGAAGTAAAAAAAAACTATTTGTTCATTCACTATAGTTTTTTATCACAAAATCTTTAAACCGGAGACTAAATAGCGCACAAAACACTTAACGTTTCGCCGTCGTTCGACGCTATTTAGTGTCCGGTTTAAAGATTTTGTGATACAACTATAAATATAGTTTTTTACTTCGTCATTACTCCAATCAAACATTTTATTCAATACTAATATTATTAGCTTGTATTTTATTATATCTATTATTTTAGTGATAATGCTAATCTTTCTCCCGATGGTATGCTGTGTCTCTTTTCTGTATTTTTGATGTAATTTCTTCCAACAAGTAGTCAACATCTGTAACTGACGCACGAAGAAAATTCTTGTATAATTTTTCGTCACCAAGCCTTAATTCGCGAATAACGTGTTATAGCAACCGAAAATTTATTTATTTTTCACCCTCTCCTTTATCCACAACTTCCTTTCTCGTCTTTTACGATTTTTTATTTTTATTGCGATACAAGTACCTACCACAACAGCAAATATCTGTTCATCAATTATTTGATTCAGGAAATTCCTAACCTATACGGAGAAACCCAGTTGTTTACCGTAAATAAATTAATATCTTTAACTTAATTTATTTCATTCAAACAATAATTTAGTTCATTCAAAAAATTCGTCGAAAAATCATGTTTTCAACGAAGCAAGAAATTTGGTTAGAATATTTTCTTAAAGCAACAAATTTACTTTTTTGAATAATTCTTTAATGAAATTATATATTTACAATAACAAAAATGCTTATTTCTTTGTTAATATCACACAACCGCTCTTTTGCTTGAAGTAAAGTTTTGTTGACTTGACTAAATTCTTGTAACTGAAATATTTATTTGACATGAATGAAGATTTGTTTGCTGCTATTTAAACAAATACTTGAGTTGACACAATCTTGTTTCATTTAAAAAAATCGGTTTCTAGGTGATAGCGAAATCGTAGAGAGGTGTAGACAAACGTGACACTTTTTGCCGACACTTGAATCCGAAACTAATGTCCGACACTACTCTATCTTAAAAAATTGCAGTACGTGTGGACAGTAAAGACACTGCTCTAGACACAAGTGTCCGCTCTAGGTGTCGCCTTGTGTACACAGCTTAACAGTTTTCTCCATCTTCAGAACTTCTTCAAGAATTCAAGAGAAAGGACAAGGTCCATGAAATATGATATCGCCACAACTTCTTTGAACACCTAAATTCTCAACATCCTGACATTCGCTTCACATTGGAATATGAAAATGACGGCCACTTACCTTTCCTTGATATCTTAGTAAGCCGCCTCCCTAACGGTAGATTAGGACACTCTGTATATCGCAAACCAACCCATACTGATCGCTATCTGAATGCACATTCACACCATCATCCTTCTCAAAAACAGTCAGTCATTAACTCACTAGTCAGCCGTGCCTTTCCCCTATCAGAACCCTCTTCACTTCAAACTGAACTGAACCACGTAACAAAAGTCCTTCTCAATATCAACTACAAAAAGCACGACATCCAAACATCCATTTCTCATCATCTCACCCCAATTCCTCCACGTTCTGAACCTGATACACCTCCAGTCGCTACAGCTTACCTACCTTACATTCACACCATAACAGATCGAATCGGCAAAATACTCAAACAACAGAACATCAAATCAATTTACTTACTCATGACGAAACTTTCAGATTGCCTACCCTCCACAAAAGATCACATTCCCTTACAATCCGCAGGTGTGTACCGAATTCCTTGTTCCTGTGGGCGTGTATACATCGGTGAAACAAAACGGTCTGTTAGTACTCGTATTTCTGAACATGAACGCTATACTAGACTACTACAAACAACTGGCTCGGCCCTAGCTAAACACAAACTAGAAACCGGTCACCAAATCCTATTCTCCGACACAAAACTTCTAGCCCGCTTATCTCATTTTTTCAATCGTAAAATCCGTGAATCCATAGAAATCCTCAAACATCCCAATAATCTGAACCGTGATACTGGCTTTTACCTCCACAATGCCTGGAAACATCTCATTAACGATCCGTCACGCCCCAACAGACCAATCCCCGGTTACCGTTTCGACTCACTACCCCCACCGATCACTATAAATACCACGACAACAGACATACCCACTCAGTCTCAACGACTAACCAGAAGCAGCAGCAGCCCTGAAGAAGGCACCGATATATTAAAATTCTTATACCAAACCTATTATTCTATTCAAGCAATACATATTAGTTAGTTAATGTCAGTAATTTTTTAATAAAAATAACAATGCTATTCTATAATTAAACGGGTAAGCGGTCTTCTAATAAACTTTTTATTGTTATCTGCTAATCTTTCGGTAATTTTTTGTTACCTTCCTTAGAGCAACTAAAAACTAAAGGTTACATGTAATTATACAAAAGTACAATAAAATCATTTAACTTACATAATTCTAGTTATATTCTAAATACAAATTTCATCAATTAATGTCCAAAATATTAAAATTTAGTTTGATAGAAGACGGAAATAAATTTATTATCAAATGTAACCTGATTTAAAAAATTATTTCAAAAATCTTATTTACCTTGGATTCTGTGCGGAGCCACGTTTAAAATCAAATTTTATTAAATACTCATAAGCCAAATTAAGATATTGAATATCTGATCTAATTCTGAGTATTTAATAAAATTTGATTTTAAACGTGGCTCCGCACAGAATCCAAGGTAAATAAGATTTTTGAAATAATTTTCTAAATCAGGTTACATTTGATAATAAATTTATTTCGGTCTTCTATCAAACTAAATTTTATTATTTTGGACATTAATTGATGAAATTTGTATTTAGAATATAACTAGAATTATGTAAGTTAAGTGATTTTATTGTACTTTTGTATAATTACAAGTAACCTTACGTTTTTAGTTGCTCTGAGGAAGGTAACAAAAAATTACCGAAAACTTAGCAGATAACAATAAAATAGTATATTATTATACAAGTTTCACAAGAAGGCTTATTGTAACACGAGTGGGGTTGGGGCACGACTAGCGAAGCGTAGCTAGCTAGGAGTGGCCCAACGGAACGAGTGTTACAATGCCTCTTGTGAAACGTGTATAATATACTATTTTTTCTACTTTGCGTCACTTATTGAACAAAAATATGAAAAATATTGGATCTTCTTAGTATATGGGGAATTTTAGTTGTAATGCGTGGCAACACTGAAAACCTTTCGTTTTAATCAAAAGTCACATTAACAAGTTATTAATTTTTCTTATCCAGCTTCATTGTGAGTATATTGTTAAGTAACAAATAAATACTGAGCTATTTTGTAAAATCTATTAAATATTTTCAATTAAAAATGACTAAAATTTCCCCAAAAACAGTGTCACAATGAGCTTCATTGTGAAACTGTTTTTGGTGTCACAATGAATCCATTGTGAACGCAAAGTAGAAAAAGTTTATTAGAAGACCGCTTACCCGTTTAATTATAGAATAGTATAATCAACTAACGGTCGATACTCCTTAATTCGTAAAAATAACAATGATAATTCATTATTATTATCAATCAGAACCTCGATTCTTCACTTCGTTCGAAAATCTTGCCATTTAAAAATTTCAAATGGAGCTGTCGTATTGTAGGTAAAATTTGTATCCGAAAGTAATTCGCCAGATCCAGAATACGCTTTCGTCCGTAACAATAATTTTCGTATTTGAAATTAAATCCAGAATAGCCCAACAGAGTCCTCTATTGAAATAAAAACGAAAAATACTAATCGAATGATATACAGTTGCGGAATTTAAAAAAGGATACAGGGTGAATGACAATTGCACCGACAAAAAGAACGCATAAGAAAATCGATGTCACAGATTACGGGAAAAATGTTTAAAAAATTCTTGTGAACAGTTTATAAGGATAACAAATTCGCAAATAATTGTGTAAATAATTCCGATCCATTTATTGGTATAATTAGTATTTAACCAATCTGACAATCGGACAAGCTGATTGCATTCGCGTCGATCGGTATTGCACGTAGCCAAAAAATTTGTTTTAAACGTCGGTGCTATGTGTACAATTTCCTATCAGATTACTAAAAAATATAGAAAAAGTTCTGCGGAAGTTTGTCATTAATTATAAATATTACATAAATATAAATTTACCCAAAAAGTGGGTACGTTTAGATTAAAACGCCAGATTTCACAGCGTACATGTGTCATAAATGTTTTATGATATTCGCTCACTGTAAAGCTTGTAAAATCTTGACCTTACGTAATAGACAAAATGAAATTATAGGAATTAACAATCAAAAATTATCTTGACCCACATCTCAATTTAGTTTTATTATTACTCGGTTATTAGCTGGAAACGGAAGAAGAAAAGAAACAAAATCAATTATGCTTACTGCTGTCTCGTCAAAACAGGATAATAAAATAAATGATTTAATAGGTTTGCGTTAATAATGTCGTCACACACAGAATGAAGTTATAATAATTAACAGGCTTCGAAGGTATTTACTAATTAAAATGTTGTAAATTCTAGTTTCAAAAAAATGTTTATGAAGTACATGTTTCTTGTGTAAATAAACTTTATTTACAATACAATTTAAATTAAAATGAAATAAAAATACCAGGAATTCTTAACCGAGATTTAAATTGTTTTTCGTTTTAGGGCCGGTACTTTCATCACTTTCATTTCAACTGTAATCTTTGGTTTATTCCTATGGAAACAATTACAATTACAGTGATGAAAGTAACGGCCCTTACTGATTCATTTATTTATCTATCAAAGCAGTTGTTCAAAGTGTGGCCCTTGTTATCCTTTGCGTGGAATAATCTATTTCAACTAATTTGTTAAGTAAATATTTTCGAGTTCGTATTTCATGTCGGGCGTTGACCTAAAAACGAAGTTTTTGAAATTCCACTGAAAGGTCAAGTTCACAAATCCAGGCCGCGCGCCTTATCATAAAATATAAAAAACTTTTGTGAGAGTATTTATTTCGTTCATCTGCTCCTTTTTAAGCAGGGGCGCATCGTCGTTTTGAGGCTAATTTTTGATTAGTTACTTCTCGAAAACTAAAGTAGAAAGAATTTTTTTAACATTTTTCTCATACTCTCGGACATCGCTTCTTATCGTGGTTTCATTTTATCGGTATAATTAATAGTCACCCTGTATACTCAAAACGCCTCGCTGTGAACTTGGTTTTGTTTGAAATTATTTTCGTTATAAGTCAAAATAATTGTAAAAGTGTTAGACCAACATTAACATGCCGCATTTAAGTGTTGCCCAAAAAATGCAAATAATTGCATTAATTATAATAATAATAATAATAATAATATTGAACGCGAAATTAATCTAAGCTGAGCGAAACTAAGTTTTTTGAAAATTAGCTCAAACGCAATCTTACGCGGACAAGGCAACCAAGCGAAGATAAACATTGTTTTATATCTTCGCTACCCTAACTTTGCTTCACTTAGCTTTAGTTGCCACGTCCGTGTAAGATTACGTTCGAACTAATTTTCAAGAAACTTTAGTTTCGCTCAGCTTAGCTTCGCTGCGCGCGCAGTGGCCGCTCACCCTTAAGGTAAATAAACGCCCCATACAGTTACCTTCTTGACTCTTAGAAATGAAAGTCACATGATTTAATTGTCAGCGTTTATGTCAATCAGACAGATGTCGATTTACACTCATATTGCAAAATATAGCCTAAAGACTTGTATGTTTTTTTAAATTCCGCAGCTGCATTTCTGTGTTTTACTCAGTTTTCCAAAAACATTTTTTTCGAAACTTGCCACGTTTTGGGAAAATATTTTGAAAGAGTCTCGCGCCATATAGTCACAATTTATCTCTCTACGAAAGTCGCAAATCTATGTATTTATTATAAAAGTCCTTTCAATATTCCTATGCAAGTTTAGAAAAATTAAGTTGACAATGAATAAAAGTAATCTACAGAAATACAGAATTTACTGAAAAGGAAGTTATCACTAACAGAAATCTACAGCCAACGGAGGTGACTATATCGAAAACCAGTGTTTCGTACTGAAGAGTTGTCTTATCTAGAAACCATAATACAAATGGGAAAAAAACTTTGAGACAACTCAAATACATATTTCCTATAGTGACTTAAGGCAAATAAATTTTTCAACTTTATTTTATTTCGATTAGTCACTAATGTTAGGCATAACTTTACTTTAATGAAAATATGTCTACAAAATACAATGACTACCTACTTTTACTTACCGAGCAGTGTACTTTTTTCTTTGTAAATATGCATATGTTTTGGAGTGGTTAATTTATTTGTAAAGTGACGTATGGTTTGAATTACAACAATAATTTTAATTTTTTTAAAGGAAATTCCAGTTTTTGTTACGAATTAATCTACATAAAAGTTTTATAGCATTACACAAGAATTTTTTTTTTAAATAAACGCAGATTAAAAATTAAAAAAGAAAAAATGTACACGACATAACTTAAAAAGTAGGATACGTATATTCAAATATATCGGAGAACGCGGATGACCTAAAAGATCGGGTTGATCAAGAAATATAAAATATTAGACCAGAAATAATTAACAATGTCCAAAGTGCATTCGTTTCTCGGCTAGGTCAGTGTCAAATAGTGAACGGTAACAAATTGAGCATCTAACAAATACATTGCACATGCGCAGTTAGATGCTCTGTACCTGAGTTTAAAATATTAGTTTGATAACTTAAAGGTTACAGAAAATATTGCCAATAAAACGGTGTTTTTCACCCCTTTTTCCGAGCTTATAAATCCCTTATTATTAACTTTTGGAAAACGAAATTTATAAAAAAAAGTAACTTTATTTTATGATTTTCTATTCATCCTGAAAATATCGGGAGACAATCACCGTGTAGATATATGTAACACGTAAAAGCATGCCTTTTTAAATTCGCAATAAAAGTAGGGGTTCCCATATTTTTGTATTTTGTATGAAATGCCACATTATGTTCAATATTGTTAATAAAACATACTCCGTAATGTACTGTTGGGAAAGTTATAAGATTAAAATACCTGAACCGTACCACAGGAGGACAACCAAATTTTGTAGTAAAGAAATCCTCTTCTGCTGTTTTTTTTTTAATTCCAATTCTAATATCACGAGCTTTCCAATATTAAAGAAAAGAAATAACGCAAACTAAATATAATGGACGAAACGATATTGTTACCTATATTGTTTCGATTTGAAATAATCTACGAAGTTTAGCAAATTCATTGCAAGTCTCTTCGAAATATCTGATCCAATTGCATACTAGGAACGATTTATTACTCGTGTTCGAGCAACACGCTTTTTAATAGTGTTCAATGAAATATAGCCTGTACTGATAAGAATTTAAAAGTTTTGCAATGCATGTTATTTTTGCAGAAAATAAAAATAAGACAAATATAAATCGCAAGAACCGGATGTTTCTAATTCGATGATTGTGCTGCTGTTTTACGCACGTTACTAATTTTATTCGTATGAAACACAATACTTTCAAGCCAAGTAGTAAATCATAAGTTTTACTTTACAAACTTCGTATAAAGACGTTCTTTTCTCAATTAGAACGAGTGATATTGTACCTAGGTACAACAGCTATATAATATATAAAACAATATTATTTCGCTGCTGTTGTACCTAGATACAACAGCTATATATAAAAATTGATTTCATTAGTGCCATTTGTCAATGACGATTTTACAAAATGTAGTTATGAAAATAACTTGAGTAAAACCTGCATAATTACCTTCATAAAATTGTTTGTTTTATTTGTTCATTCTCTCTTGTTAATGCTAGTTTGAAAGTGTGAATGATTACAAATAGCCTTCTTACAACCTGTTATTCTGTTTTCCATAAAAAGTAACCCTTCGGCAAAGTTATTGCTTGTAATCACGCAAAATTATCGTAGAGCTTCATTTTGCAAAATATACACAAGCTTGGCTGTTGTATGCGGATGTGAATTTTAAAAAGTTATTTCTAACAAAGAGACAAACAATGCAAAGAACAAAACCAGGGTGAAAATCTTGTTAATGTAATATCTTTACACGAGATATATAAAATACAAAGCCCTACGCTGGGGAAAAATTGCGGTTCCTAAATGTTAACAACGTACAATAAGGATTCTCGATAAAACAGAACCCCACAGAGACGGAAGTGAATTAACCTTTAGCCGGAAAATTTCCCGCGTTTTATTCTCCTTTACATACCTACACATAACAAATTTAGGCCGTATTCTGTTACACTTCTGGCCTTAAAACAAGGCGAAAAGTGTTGACGATAATCAATTTAACGTAAGTAGTTCTTTTGTAATTCGGAAAAATTCCAAGTTGAGGATCAAGGGGCGACAGCAGAGTAAATTTTCAGGATCAAAGTAACGCGACTGCAGATACATCTAGGCAGTAAATCCGAGAAGAGGCGGCGGGCGAATATTCGAGACACGGGAAATCCTTTACGAATATAAAACTACCTCGCAGAGAGATCCCCTATTTGCTCGCAATATGATGCTAGAGACGCTTTCGAACTTCGTCACGAGTCTAAAGGCGACAACAAAGAAAGAAAGCTGACAAAATGTTCAACAATATAAAAATTTTAAATCAAGGATAATAATTTTTAAAATATCTCGAAAGCCGGAAACCACAAAAATTCAATAAATTAGAGAATATAATGTAAAGCTTCAACAAAGAATTTGATAATTAAAATTTATATTAGCTTTTCTAATTACTCATCCATTTAATAAATCAGACGCGAAAAGTAAAAATGATTATAAAAGCCGGAGCTCACATATTAAATGTAGAACATTAGCCAACCATAACCGAAATAACCGCATAACTCGAAATTACGAAACTTGCTAAAAAGCTTTAACGAAAAACTGCTTCCAGAGAAGCAAGCTGTAGTTTTGCGTTGGCAGATAAAATGTGGAACATTTCAGTACGACAGCTGAGAAATGAATTGGGCTAGTCATTTAGTTCGCGCAGAGTATAAAAATTATAAACTCTTTACTTCTGGCACACGAACATGCACGTCAGAAATTTAGAGCTGATATATTGAATTGTTTCTGTGAACATTTGAACGCTTGAGAATGCCTGAAAATTGGATTTAAAAATATTACAATGGACCTTCATGGTTTTAATGATTAATTATCAAACACACACAAATCGATTTATTATAAACAATATTCAAATTGCGATACATCATCGTAGACAGAATAAAAAATGCAATAGTAAACTCATATCTATCATATTTAAAAAAATCAAAGCTGATGATGATCTAGGAAAGAGAAAAGCTTGATTGTAATTTTATTGGATATGTTCGACGCAGAAATAAAAACTGTCCGTTGAAAGTTGAATCAGAATTTTTGTATTATTTATAATAGAAGTTATAAAAGAAAATAATTGACATTGATTAATGCAACTTTTCTTCCAATTAACCGAATCTATACCTTTTCAACTTCAATTTCGGAAAAAGTAATATTAATTTCAGAAAATATAATTTTAATTTCAGAAAAAGTAAATTTAATTTCGGAAATAGTAAGTTGAATTTCGGAAAAGGTAATTTCAATTTCGGAAAAAGTAAATTAAATTTCGGATACAACAGATTCTCCATTTTATGGGATTCTATATAGGTATTTCCATCCTAGTGTTCATATTTGAATGTTATTTAAACACAGAATGGCCCACCGAAAGTTTCCAAGGCAGTTTTTAGCCTTTCTAGTAATTAAAGAAAATGCAACGAAATGACAGGTTTTATTAAATTATTAAGTGTTCAAAATGTTGCACAGTGTACTTTTCAAATCGCCAATGCTCATAAAGTAACAGGGATAGAACATTGAATATTTTTTTATTCGTACCGATGGGGTTTCGATGTACTTTTACAGTAAAACTAAAAAAGTGGTACTTTTAAGGGTTTTTTCCGAGATATGCGCGAAAACTAAGGAAAAAATTGCAAGTAGATGTATTATCCTTAAGTCAAAAAGGTATTAATTAGCTTTCCAAAACTGTTTTGTTGATTTAAATGATCCAATAGTTTATGAATTATGTTCCAATTTAGAATGAGCACCTTTTTCTTTAGGAATAAAATTCAAACGTCCGTAAAAAAAACTAAGCCTTTCCGACCCTGACAATGTAGGTTTTTTATCGATGAAATCTCGTCTACTTTCTACCATTTTCGTTTGAGCACTTTCTTAGGGATATATTGTATATAATTTTCTTTAAAATTAATGAAGATACCACCTTGAAATCCAAAATTGACCTGTTCAGGGATTGTTAGATAAGTGAAAAATGCTAAAGGACTAAAAACTGCCTTGAAAATTTTCGGTGGGTTACTCTGTGTTTAAATAACATTCAAACATGAACGTTGGGATGGAAATACCCACATATATAGAATCCTATAAAATGGAGAATCTGTTATTTCCGAAATTGAATTTACTTTTTCCGAAATTAAATTTACTTTTTCCGAAATTGAAATTACCTTTTCCGAAATTCAGCTTACTATTTCCGAAATTAAATTTACTTTTTCTGAAATTAAAATTATATTTTCTGAAATTAATATTATTACTTTTTCCGAAATTAAAGTTGAAAAGGTATAGATCTCTTGCTTCTCTTGCTTTTTCTTTGCTTTGCGCCGTATCCGCCAAATCTATCCCTCCACTAGCGACAATTGTAATCGGCGACAGTAGAAAATATTCGCCACTCGTCGAGACATTATAGGTCTGTTCGATAGCTCTGCACTTTCTACACTTTTAACACCTTTACTCTATTTTTGTCACTTCTACTCGCATTAATTATATACATCTCACTCTCTCAGGAGCGGTTGGTGTAAAAAGTGTAGAAAAGTGCAGAGTTATCGAACAGACCTTATAATAGGTCTGTTTGTTATTCTGCACCTGTGTACACTAGTGTACACTTTTTTTACGAAATATGCTTTAATGAAGCCTAAATTCTTTGGTAATGTGTCAATTCGACTCATACACATCCATACTAATATACCACACAAACATTTCAGGTTACATTAAAGCGTATTTTGCGAAAAAGTGTGCATTAGTGTACACCAGTTCAGGATAACAAACAGACCTATTGCGTCATTCTGGGCGTGCCCATTTCAATTTGAACTGGAATAAGCGCGAAACACTAGCGGAGAAGTATAAGGGGTGGTGGTACAGTTCTCCTACCGTGCTCGGCCTTGGTTTAGGAGATTCCTTTAGTGCACATTCAATTTGAAACAGCCTGTGCATGTTTTCATACAACTGTAACTTATGAATCTTATTGTTGGGATAACTTTTACCTCGCTAATTGATGTTGAGCTAATACGACTGACAACCTTTCAAAAAGAAAATTTTAATGTATAATCCAAAAGTTTTAAAAAAGAATACCTACTCTATTTTAATATTTTATATGAATTACAGGTGAATTCATTGGTAGCTAAATAAATCTTTTAAAAAAAAAACTAGCAGAAATTACAAAAAGGTCACCAACTTAATAGAAAGTTTTCAGATGAGCAGAAATATTACAAATAGCGACCAACCATTTGAACAAATTTTACGAGAAAGACAATGTAAAAGTTCCCAATAGTCTCCATTTTTATATATCAAACAAATAAAGGACTGGACGTTAAGTATTGGAAAAGTTGCGTTTATGGCAATAGCCCGCAACTTTATTATTAACAGCCTCCACTCCGAATCTGAATCAGTCTCCAATGGCTATTGACTTACTGTAGACACTCACAGACTGTGATAAAGATACATGAATTTTCCATTCCCTCGGGGTAAGTACGAAACATCCTAACTTTACCAATACAATACGTGGAATATATTATACAGCAGCGTTATGAAAGGAGTTTTTACAAATGGCAGCGGTTCCATGTAATAAAATCATTTAACTGATTGTTTTTTCCATATAAATTTTCTTAATATAATATCTAACCATTTCAATAGCGTAAATAGTCCGTCTAGAGAGCTTCCGGAATTTTGAAATTCCTATCAATATTTGCTTATTGTATACAAGCCTTAACAACTAAATATTCGGACAGACAGTTATTTTAAAAATATCTGTTAATTGGTTATAATTATTTTAAAAAAATATTGTATACATTTATTTGAAGACATATACTTCCTAATTAATATTTCGTCTATTAATTTTTAAATTGTTTATTTTGTGTCTACTTAGTACAATTATTTAATTTGATTGATTTATAAAATTTGTTGACAACTAATTGTTCGGACGTCTACCTTTTTACAGTCTCAAAACAAGAAAGTCTTGAAAACAAAAACGATAAATCGTTATCATCACAAGTCAGTTGTTGATATTGATACTATGACAATGATATTGACAAAATATGGCTAGAGTTTTTATAAAGTAAATAGGTATCATCATATTCATTTAAATTTGAGAAACTAAATTTTAATACATTTTATTTTTAAAAAGCCGAAACAAAACGAGAAACGTCTGGACTGGGCAAAATCTAAAGTTACATGGACCGAGAAAATGTGAAGCCAAATAATTTTTAGTAATGAATCAGGATTTGATGTCTATATTGGTGATTGTTAGAAGAGAGTGATCAGAACAAAATTCCGGGTTTTCTATAAAAATTGTTTTAACGAACCATAAAATCCCACAAAGGGTTATGATCTGGGGAAGCATGTACAGCAAAGGTTTAGGCAAACTGGAGTTTATTGATGCTATCATAAACGCAGAAAAAATTAAGATATTCCAGAAAGAAACCTCCTGTAGATTTTCCAACAGGACGAAAATTGTTCAGGGACAATGATATTAGTATTGGCTTGGCTCTCAAATAGCCTCGACTTAAATGTCATCGAAACCCTGGAACATGACATGAAAAAGAACTTGCGAAAAAGTCCCCAACGAACAATTTCCGGACTAAAGGCTAAAATGCAGGAAATATGGTATTCTTTCACCCCACAATATTATGAATCCTTACTGGATATTATGCCAGAATTCAGGGTGCAATAATAGGCAAATGTAATGTAACCTGTCTTAATTTATTAAATCTTAGATTCGTCTGAATATTAAATTGTTGGCATAATTTATAGTGAAATGTAACGTTGATCGGGTTTTAGGACGTATCCAAAATTAATGAAATATCATTCAGCTGACAGTTTCGGTTTTATTTTACACCTTCATCAGAGCCTGTAAGTGTTACAATTAGGTTCATCTTAATTACAAAATAATTTGGAAAAATACCTCTGATATAAACAATTAAATCGACAACCCATATCGGTTGGAGTTAATAAAACAGCAACTGAAGAAAAGAAACCACGCTCAGTCTAAGACTGGTAAATACAAAAATGTTTCACCTTACGGGTAAAATGGTCGTTAGAACAGATTTGGACACAAGTCTTCAGGCAACAAAATGGCCGATTTTAACATAATACACAATAAATTATTGATTGAAACACTTTAAAACAAAGTTAACAAAATGATTAAAACGTGTGAGGAGAATGACAAGAACAAACTAGTTTTTTCCCCTGTGCTAGCAGTTTTGACATCAAAACACAACGGAGTGAAATTCCCCAAGCAATGGCCAACCTACATAAAACAAAAACCTACCGATTGGAAGTGTGAAATTTAATCAAGTTATGATATGTAGTACTTAAATTTTGAGTGTCAGTTTTTAAGTTTATGGAATTTTTTACATTCTTAATGTAAATCATTTCGGAAATTAATCTTTTGGTGAAAATTGGTTCATAATCCAATACCTTGACATTATCAAAATCAAAGTTGTGACCTGTGGAAAAATGGTGTTTGGCTAAAGCGGTTTTTTCAATTTTTAATTGTTGGGATGGTTTACAATCATATTTGTGATTTCTGATTCTGTTACTTAATTTTTGTTTAGTTTGGCCAATGTAAGAGGAACTACATCCCGTACACTCTATTTGATAAACAACATTTGACTGATCAGATAAAGGAGTTTTCGATTTTAATTTAGAAAATAAACTGTTCGTTGACTTTATTGAATAGAATGCTATTTTTTGTTGGTTATTACTTAAAATTATATGATAATTAAGATAAGATTATATGATAAGCTCGGTATGAACGGAATTTTATAATACTTAAATTGACTAGAATTAATGGATTCAAGTTGTGAATTATTGGATCTGTTGTTTAAGAGGTGGACAATGAGTTTTTTTGGATACCCATTTTTAATGGCAATATTATGGATGGTGGCAAAATTCTTAGTCCACAAACTAGGATGAGAGAGTTCCATGACCCTGTGTTTTAAGGATTTCAAAACAGCTAATTTTTGACTTAAGGGGTGTACCGAAAAATAGTTAATTATCCTACCAGCATGGGTAGGCTTTACGTACCAATCAGTGATAAGCTTACCATCATCACATCTCTCAAGCAACACATCCAGAAAAGGAAGTTTTCTATTATTTTCAGTTTCAATAGTAAATTTTAATTCATCACAAAAATTGTTGAATTTAGATAAAATCAAATCCACAGCATCACTAGGAATACTGGTAACAATATCGTCTACGTAACAATAGAGAAACGGAATCGAAAACGGTAAATCATGTAAAACAGTGTTAAGTAATTTATTCATGACTATGTTAGCTAAGATAGGAGAAGCTGGGTTGCTCATAGCGGTACCAAAAATTTGTTTATAAAATATGTTTTCAAAAGTGAAGTAGCTACTGTCAAACAAGAACTCTACCATGTTGACGAAGACCTCCCTCGGTATGCTGGTATAGGATTGTATGTGGACCCAATCATCCTTAAGGATTTTTAGAACAAGTTCTTTCGAAATATTAGTAAACAACGAAGTTACGTCTAGTGAGATTAAAATGTAATTATCAGGAATTTTTATGTTTCTAATTTTCTGTACAAAAGCAAAAGAATTTTTGATATTGAAAGAAAAATTTTGATTTAGGTTGGAAAGTATTTTTGTAATAAACTTAGAAAGTTGAAAGGTAGGGACACCAATGCAAGAAACAATGGGTCGGAGTGGATGATTTTGTTTGTGAATCTTGGGAAGCCCATAGATTTTTGGGGGGATAGCTGTATATGTGGCGAGCTGTTTTGCTGTACTGTTATCAATCAATTCCTCTTTGAGAAGATGTCTAACGATTTGGTTGTTCTTGGTTTGGAAACCAGACGTAGGGTCTTTGTTGACCACTTGGTACACATTGGTGTCATGTAGTAATTGATTCATACGTTCAACGTAGTCTTCTTTTGACATTAGTACACTAGCACCCCCTTTATCAGCTTTGGTTAGAATGATATTAGAATGATTTTTGAGAAAGGATCTTGATTGGTTGAACCACCTGTCAACTTCTGTAAGGGCCGGATGGCTGTTGTGTTGTAAGAAATTAGTTAAAATATTGGTACAAGTAGACCTGAGGGAATCCTTGTCAACATCCTCGGGCTGATTTTGAATGCAATGTTCAATATCTTTAATAATGGTTAAGGTGGGCACTTGACAATTAGGATTTAAATTAAATTTTGGACCTAGTGATAATATGTGTTTAACATTATCAGGAATGGTTACATTGGTTAGATTAACAAGCCACTTGTCTGAAGGACTGATAGATGTTACATCTTTAGTGTTGGAAATTAAAGTGTTAATCTTATTAATATGTTTTTTCTTTACAATATTGAAGTGTTTTTGGTAATTGCTACAGGCTCTGATGAAGGTGTAAAATAAAACCGAAACTGTCAGCTGAATGATATTTCATTAATTTTGGATACGTCCTAAAACCCGATCAACATTACATTTCAAAATTCAATTCCCCAGGACGACATTTTTGTTTATTACATAATTTATAATTTTTCTTTAAAAATCTGCTTTCTATTTTTATTATTAAAGTAAAACTTGTTTTGAAGAAATTATTAGTTACTGTTAATCCGTCTTTTTGTTTTTTTTTATATTAAAAGGTTTTAAACATTTTCTTATGAGTTAAAGAACAATTTTTTAAAAATCAGTCTAGTCCGAATATTTACTTGTTAGGGCTCGTATATACATATACTATAAAGGTTTTCCAAAAGTGACTTTAGAATTTTAAATGACTATAACTACACAGTTTTTATTGCTGGGTCGTGACATCGTACGACCGGTTTTTGGCCTAGAAACTGTGCGGGAATAGCAAATGACATCGAATACTGCTGTCTCATAAGCTAATACACACAAGATGGCCAATGCGGACATTAATGATGGATTTCAGAAACGTTACTTAACTTTAATCATCGATTAAGAATAATCATTCCGATACCTTCAACACATGTAACCATGGCAACGTTTACTTTTAACGGATAATTAAATTTAAGTAACGTTTGTGAAATCCGCCGTAGGTGTATCATCGCATAAACGCAGAAACTAGTTTCTAGGTCAAAAAAATTTAATTAATCAATTAAAACGACAAATTTTTTACTTCTTTTTAGTCACTAAAGATTGTATTGTATGATTTTTAGTGTCTGTTAAAAGATTAAAGCTCAATTTAGACGTTGCGATTTTTCCTACAAATATTTTTTTCACAACGCAATTTTACAAAATGTCAACGTGTAAAAGGTCAATGAGAAAAGATCACGACCTACTAGATTTCACGAGACAGAGTTCTTAACCGGCCTGGGCAATATTTTACTTAACGCAAATTTTCCTCGCTTTGGCGTTAGTTATCTAAATAAGAAACACCATAAATAACGAAGGAAAAAAGCACAAGGAAACTATATTTGAGCAAGAAAATACAACTGTGTGGGCTGGACATTAATTGAAAATGACGCTGTGAAATGACGTTCCGGATGTAATTCGCTTCCGATCTTTTACCTAAGTGGCGACAGCGGAGAAACACTTGAACTAATAAACTGTGCAGGCCGAATAAAGACACGCTGTCTCGTAAAGTCTAGTAGGTCGTGAGAAAAATAATTGCATATTACACGTTGACATTTTGTAAAATTGGGCTGTGAAAAAAATATTTGTAAGAAAAATCGCAACGTCTAAATTGAGCTTAAGGCCCAATTTTACAATTGTCGGATAAACTGTTGTGTGTATAACAGTATCCTCGGAATAACGGTGATGAAGGTATGGGAGAAGGTTCTGGACAACAGGGCCTAAAAAGAGTTTGTTATACAAATTTTCATCGGACAAGAGTCAGCTTTAATTATCAAATATATGCAGTTAATTAAAAACACGGAAGATTGGAAAGTGTACACATAAACTTTAAATTCAAGCAGGTTCTTGTCCGATGAAAATTGTATCACAAATTCTTGAAACGGACACTGAATATGCGCACTAACACTTAACGTTTTGCCGTCGTTCGACAGCTTCGTCAGAAATGAAAAAATAATTTTTTCACTTCTGACGTGAAAAAATATTTTCTTCCGTTTCGATATTAACTTTAAAGTTATGAAAATCCATAACAAGCGTTGCTATAGTTGCATAAAACGAATCAAAAACAAAATGATTAGAATGTTAAAGAATGATAACGCATGTTCAACTGAAAAGTACATTAAGTTGATTTTGATTTTTTGTTGAAAGAAGATGTTGAAGGATGTTGAAGAAAAGAGATGATTTCCTAAACCGATTGACGTTTAACGGATGACAGTTGTCAAACATCGTCTAATGTCCAACGTGTTTGGTTTGTTGTTACTCCATTCTATTAATTGAGTTCCTCTGAGGTTATTTTAAATCAGCTGTTCTCAGGTTGAACACATCTTTTTTTTTTGTTTAACGATGGCTTTCGCTGTGGAACTTAAGACTTTTTTAATTGTAAGTTATCTAATTTAAGACCTGCTTCATAGTGTTACGAAAATATTTTAACTTATTTTATTATAATTTTTTATGAAATATCCATTAACTGTCTAAGCATAGTATTAACGAATGTTAATTAGTATTAAACGGTTGTAGTCATTTTTTAGATATAATTAAATTGATCAAACGTTTTTCTTCATTAAACATTTTTTTTATCTCCTCTACTAGCCCCAAGTCCTTAAAGCTTGTCGGGGAGGCGTGTTGGCTAGTGACTCATACTGCCGGTTGCGGCTGCGACCGTCTTACTGTTGTTATTTCTCCTTCGGCATTCGCCTTACGAACTGGGGCAACGCAGGAAACCCAGTTCGAAGGAGCCGGTGTGAATTCCAACACAATCTGACACATAAGTGCTCTATGCTCTATATCTCACATAGAACCCGTATGCACAGGAAGGGAATCGAATCCACACCTATAGTTGCATCGGCCATAGGTCAAACCCGTTGTCAGCAGATCTAACCAACTCGGTCGTACAACTACTACATCTCGGCCGTGCAGCTACTACATTTGTAGTAATTTTTCTTCCAAACTGCTTTTAATATTTGAAATGTCGACATTTCGTTATACGTTGATAGCTTTTAAATATAACAATTTTTTGCCGTCAATTTTGACTACTTTGTCCTAATTAAATTGATTAGCAAACCAAAAATTAAATGAAGTTTCTGAAAATGATTTTAAATGTTTGTAATTGTTTAATGTAAAATATGCCCTCTTTGCTTTTTGAACTTTAATTTTATTATATTTTTTCTCACAAAGTAAAACAGTTGGCTCTATTAAGTAAATAATGGTTGTAATCTTATAGCTTTTGACATGTACGAGCAAAAATTTATATTTCCACCAAGGCAGTACCTTTCCGTAATTTCCCTAAGCAATCGTGATATTTATAATTTAATCTTGAAAAAGCTTTCAAATGTACGTCAAGACGTCGATTTTAAAAGTGCTATAAAAGTTGAAATAAAATTAGAACTTTCTATAGAAATTTAGAATTCGGTTTTGTAATTGATTAAACAGAAAACAGAAAATAGCTCAGGCAAATCATTTTAATAGTTAGATAAATGTACAGTAACAAATGTAATTTAAGTTTCACCGATGAATTATGTATTTATAACAGGCAAAGATTTCGCGTGCACAGATAACAAAATCTTGTAATGGACGCGACGAACTGAATTCAACTCAACACTGAATTATGCAAGGTAAGTGTCGCATATGAACTCCATACACGTCGCTGCTTTCGTTCAGCTGAAATGACTAAAAACTAGGTTCAACTAAAACTGTATTGGACAAATGTACAAACACAATACATTAATACAGGAAAAACACAAATTTGCATTTTATTTTATTAAAAGTAGAATATAATTTAACTTTATTAATTTATTTAAAGTTGGTTCTTGTCCGATGAAATTTAGTTAATAGTTTACAGGAAGTTTCAAACTTATTATCAGTTATTTCACCCGTTGCCGTTCGCTTTTCGAATGTTTATGAAATTCCACCAAAGATCGAACAAGTAGCACGAAAAGATTTGATTGGAATTATTTATTTATTTATTTTTAATTGTAATAAAAATGACACTAAGCAAAAATGATAATGGAAGGGTGGTTGATGAATAGATTTGAGGTGGAAAAAGGGAGCAAGGAGATCATTTGTCGATAATCTTTGTTATGAAAGCAGTGATGGAAAGATAATCCGGAATAATTAATTATCTCAAGTTTAGATATACAACTGATAATATGGTAAAATTGGTGACAACATGGAACGAAGTAGAAAATGTAACAAGGAAATACGGGTTGATGATAAATGAGAAGAAGAAAAATGTGAAGATGAAAAAGTATTAGTATGAAGAGCACAACAAATCTAAATTAAAGTAAGCAATAAAAAAAACTATAGATTCGAAATGATTCCGAGTTTCAAATATTTAAAGGATAACTATAACAAATGATTGCCAGGAAGAGGAAGAAATTCAAAACAAGACAGGCAAAGGTAGTAACTGAGTAGAAGCCCTCCTGAAAAGGTTCAAATCCAAGACTTCGTCCAAAACAACAAAAGTTTAAAAAAATAATACTATAATATACACCTCCGAGACATGAGTATAAGAACCAAGTCCAAATCAGATGCAATTTAAAAGTACAGGAACAAGTTTGGAAATTAAGCAAAAATAAAATGGTTTTGGAATTATATAAGCAAAAAAGTAATTTCCAAATAAGTTTTATTATAGTTAAGACGTTCAGCACGGATGAAGGATTCCAGAAATGCTAACATAGTATTTATGTTAATCATATGACACGTTTCGACTTTCTTAGAGCAAAGAATGAAATCTCTTTATTTTTGTGGTCCATTTCCTGTTACATATATTATTTCACAACACCATTCTTTTCGAATCTTATGTAATTAAGAAAATGACTTTCCCTATCTAGATGTAGGTAACCGCCAAAATTATTGATATCAATATCAACATCATAGTAACGCTTCACCTATGATCGAAAGAAGATAAAAAAGTAGGTCTAATTTGGAAGCATCCAATATAGGTCTAGAAATTTTATAAAACTCATTTACAAAAATTTCACTTACAGACTGTCAACCAATTTCGTAACATACCATGCGCAAAGCAAAGGAAGAAACATGTTGCTATGACCCGGTATTTCAGTAACAGTTTAACTTTAATCTTCAGTTTATTTCCATACGAATAATTGTTCTTATAATTGTTACTATGGGAATAAACTAAAGATTAAAGTTAAATTATTACTGAAGTATCGGGCCTAAGTTATTTTAGTTTTGGAGTTTGAAATTTTTTGTAAAAATATTTTTGTATATATGATTTTGATATATTAATAGTAATTTAGTTCGTGATTTGTCACACCCAAGGTATTTCAACACAAATGTTGCTATTATTAAAACACAAATTTTTGTTATGAAAAACAAACATGAGGGAAAAATGCAATCGTCATCACCAGACTGACACACATCAGTCTCAAAGCAATTCCGATGCATACCATCGAGGTTTTGCAGTTCTTTGAAGGCATCTCCGAAGTCAAACCAGGAACAAGTCCAATTTGGCCGATTTAATGACTTGTACGGAGTTTAATAAAATACACGGGTTTGACCGTATAAAGCGACACTAAATATTAATGTGCAATGATCGCGAATCAATTAAATTACACAAGGTGAAGTGATCTTAAACATTAGTTTGGTGTACAAAATCGTAAGAAATTGAACAGATTATTAATTTGAATGTAAATAAACAATTTAGAACTTGCTTTTAAATAACAATAATAATTATTATGCTTTCAACTGATATCAACTGTTTTGTGATATACGTACGTATTTAAACAAAATTCAACTGAACAAACAACCAGTCACTATTGTTGCAAATAAAGAAATTGTTAATAAAGAATTTTAATTTGAGCAGCGTTTATTTTGATTTATTTATAAACGTAAATATTTATCTACGAACGTACAAAGGATACAAAACGTTCATAGATTTTCATTAATTTAAAATAGAAGAAAAAGATTACGCCCTGAACCTGAATTTCATGTATTTAGACAAATATGTACGTTATTGAAGTATAAACAAACAAAATTTATGAATAACGAATAACATAGGTAGCAATATGCAGTGTGTTAATGACAATGACAAAGACTGTAGCGAGCGCGTTAGCCCGCACATCGCATATCCCCACACCATGGCTGTTGCAGTCTTTATCTTTACCATGTTTACTTTATTATGCTTCGCCCTTTGTATTGACATCAAACGGCTAGGATGTTACATAAATCTGCTTACAGATAGTATGCTGATTGTTTATTGCAATTCTTATTAATATAAAAAACAAGATAGAAATATAAAAGAATGACTTCTTCGGTCTACATCATTTTATATGCTTAATAAAAATATGTAGTAAAACTGTTAAAACATCGTATCTGAAATATATGGACCAGATGTAATAGATTTATAATGCACTTTATCGTTCTGAAATCTCGAATGCAAATAATGTGACATAAAGTCGCTTATTTGTGACATTATTTGCGGTGAAATGACCGCGAGATGTCGGATACAGTTGACCTCCTCTCGGGAGATAATGAGGTGGTCACTGATTTAATGTAGCACATGTCCCGGCCGGTATCTTATCTGCAGTTTTTTACGATTTCCGGTCATAAAACGAATCCCCGGATGGTAGCTTTGGTGGCAATACTGACCACTCCTGCACGAAGATTACTGATTATATATGTTTGCATGCTCCGGAATTAATCAGACCTACGCGGAGTGTTACCACTTAAGATAATTGCTGTTCAATTGCCGCATACAAAGTATCTCTTCCGGAGATAACTGTAGGTAAAAAGCGATTTTATCTCGTGAAATATGTGAGTTAAGTGCCGCCGTGCGGAATTTCGAATTGCTTCGGATTAGGAGCACAGCTTTCACGTTTTCTAATTCTGAATATAAAGACCTGAAATTTGCCCTTTTTGTGTTTATGCAGACAAATTTAGCTTGTTAAGATTTAATTTTACTATCTACGAACTAAATATTAAACATTTAATAACTTCTCCTTAACAACTACAAATCTATTCACTAATTGATATAGTTGTCTATAAGAAAAAAAAGTATAATAATCAAAGGTACTGTTAGTAAGATCACATATAAGTCAGACTCCGGGAATTGGAAGGAACGTATTTTTCAAATCTGTCGGAAAATGTAGAGCGGAAAGAGAAATTGCGTTGTTTTATAAAATTGTATTTTCTACGTTTCTCTTTCTACGCGAAATTTGATTTGTTTGTGAGAAATCTTTTCTTTGCAGGGATTTTTTCTTTTTTGTATACATAGTACCTATGTATACTTTTATAAAAAACAGGTCAACGCATTGCTTTACTGTAATCGTTGCAGCCTAGAAACATCAGCATTGTGTTAACTTTGATTTTAAGCTTTATTTTTTTGGAAAAATCAAAGTTTGCATCTTATTCATCAAGATTTTTTTAAGATAAAAATCTCTAGTTTGTGACAAGTAAAAAAGACTTTAATACCATCTAGTATCATCTACATCTACAAAGTATCTAATATTTTGCTAGTGTCCTAATCATCGTACCACAAACGGTTTAGAAAGGCACCCTTAATAACAAAACAAAGACATGCAGTAAGTAGAAGTTAGCTGCATTTGCGGCTCTTTTAGGAAATCTTGCACCAAACAAAAAATATGTTTAACAAGAAAATGGACTTAACACAACAATACCAAAAATGGAGCAAACCGCTTCTTGTTGCTGCAGGTCTTTCATTCCTTTTCTCCGTCTTTACTGTACATATTGGTTTAAAGAAAAAGTTTTGATTCAAAAAATTAAAAATTAATTGCTACTAATTTGACATTAACTGACATTAATAACTTGATTTTTCACAGCTGACTATTCTTACCAAAAATTACACAACGCGTTGACTCGTTTTTTTTAAAAGTATACATAGGGGGTATGTATACAAAAAAGAAAAAATCCCTGTATAGTGTCTTTCAAAAAGTGTGCTACAAGAAAGCACAGAATTTTGGAACGCATTGAAATAATCACTCAGAACCAAATGAAATAATCGAGAAATAAGGACCAATTTAATGTTTTCCTATTCATATTATTTTGGCGGACACTTTAATCCAATCAGTATTTCTTAATGTAGTGTGTTCGCAATAGTGGGTTCACAATAAATTGTGATTTTTTTTATTTTTGAGATAAAAGGCTGTAATTTTTAGCTATAAGTAATATTAAGCTATAACTTTTAATTCTGAACAACTTATTCTTATGACATTTTGCTGTATCTTGTAAAATAAGGGTACTTTACTCTTAAGCCGTCTTCATTTCTCGGTGTCCACGCTGCATGCCGTTGAAGTTAAATTTCATCTGAGATTTTCCATGATTTTCATGATTTTACATGAAAATATTTCAAATATTAGACATTTTCAATAAAATAATTGAAATAATAATTACCAGGACTAAATATCAAAAGTATTTGAAAGTTTTTTATTCAGTTACTCAAAACGCTTCAGTTACTTTTTCAAACATTTTAGTTTAATTATTGCCCAGCTCTGCTTTTGAGTACAGTTACTCAAACATGCTGCATGTATATAGTTTTCTGAAAGTGTTTGAAAGTGATTTCTAAAAGTCCTTAATTATCGAAAAATAAGCAATTTAACCTAATTATGCGTTACTTTTCCCTGAAGTAATTATAATTAAAACGAATCCCCTTTATAAAGAAAGGCGGCTGTATTTACATAATATTCCCGACACATCAAGTTACTTACACGAACTCTGAACAAGTTGTTAATTACAGACAAGTAACAGCTTATAACTTAGTCTAACTGATAAAAAATGAAATAAAAAATGTAAAAAGTAATGCAACAATTTATCACATTTATATTTAATATCTTGAAATTCAAATTCATTAACGAACGCAAAACTTATTCTGCATGTTAATTTTGTAGGAAAGGTTATCAAAATATATTGTGTATGAAAGGTTACAAAAAGCAATAATTCCCAGACGTTCTACATTTCAAGAATATATAAACACAAAGCACTCACTCAAGCTTGAATAGTGACATAAATCGAAAAAGGAACAACACGAAACTATTTTCTCTATTTGCATATTCAATGTCTCACAGTAGGTACTCGTTGTTTTACGATTCTTCATTAAACAACCAGCTACGACTGCGTTCAAACAAAAGAAACACAACAAATGCACTAGCTGCAACGAGAATATGATTAAAATTATCTGAAAAGAAAAGTTATTTAAAGATTAACGCGCAATTTGTGACCTCCTAAAATAACGTTAACAACATAGATGAATATCTTGAATATATTGGAAGGTTATCTTATTATTAGGGTTCAATCGATCTCTAAATCACAAGACCACATCCCAAGCCCTATTTCCTATTCTCACGCAAACGTATCGCATGAACTTGTGTAGTATATTTTCCATTTGCAATAAATTTTCTACGCTGCTCAAAAGCATAACTTTCATTCTATGGCATCTAAAACTGTACGTTATTTTATACAAACATTCATGTAGTTTTCATGCACATGTGTTCAACCAGTTTATCATAATGTAACTGTAACAATGCTCAGGCAAATACAACATAAATTTAGACATCACTGAAATAACAGGACAGCATTATAATCGAATCGAACAATGATAATTGCGTCACCAACGATCTAGTTTCGCTAATACTGATCTATAAATATCATCCGTTCACTGACTGAACAAGAACCCAAAACAAACAGCTATAATTTATGGCGGATTTAAAAACTCATCGACTCACAAATGTAATGATCTAGTATTATAAGTTTTATATTTTATATCCTACTTTTGTCCGTCCATTAGACGTGAACAAAAATTCATTTATATTGAGTTTTATACATACAACCATGTATATTATGTTAAAAATAGTTCTTACTTAAATATCTTAAAAATTATTTGATTGAAAGTAAATTATTATCAGAGATCAAATTTTCTTCGATTATAAGTACATATTGCAGTAAAATCAATGCCCTTCTGATACATATTTAGTCAGTAAAATAATAGTATGGTTACGTTAGATCACCCGTACTAATTTACAGCCCACCACTAATCAATTCCAAGTCATTTAACGTAAACGCAATCTCTATTCCTGTTTAACACCTTCTCTTCGAGATAAACATCGGAATGCATAATACGCTTCGGCAGCTCTAATTCATAGATTACACTTTGAACCTGTAATTGGGCAGTTAATCTTGCCTGTACCATCGAAAAAAATCGCACCTGCATCCCCCATATTATTATTCCGTCGCCGCAAGATCATCAGCTTCGAGTATGAGGCTGGAATTTAAATTCGGCAACGGTCCTGTTTGTTCTTCTTTTTTTTGTGTGAACTTCTGCATTAATTAAGCACGGTGTTCTGTTATATATTCTACTTGCGTTAACGCCGTAAGACGTCCAATTTTCAATGTAAAAATGCTCTACATTTTTAGTACAAATCAATTTCCATAAATATTTTCTTTTATAATAGCTTTGTTCCCGGAGACGTTCCGGACTTGTTCGGAATCGTCAAATACTTGCATTGATGAAAGTTGTACACTTGAAAACGTTGTCAAAATCGATTATTAGTAGGGTGGTCATTTCATTTTAATGCTTCCGAACTAGTCCGAAAGGTCTCCGCGAACAAACCTAAAAACAGTATTCTTAAAGAAATTTTCTGGCAACCTATTGTTTTTAAAACTTTCTAAGTATGAATAATTGTTCGCTTGCATCACAATTCATAAGTAGAGTCTCTAGATTTGATTATCATTTAACTTATTTGATAGGGTTCGAAAACTACCTGTCAGATCAACTATCCTTTTGACTTCGTGGTCACTTATGAAATAGCAACAAAATATAGAGTTACATTCCGTGATGCAAATTCTATTTTTAGGCAGATCACGCTATCTAGTGCTTTCCACCCTAGATGGTGGACGGTGGTACAATTTATTGGAACGTTGATTACTTATTCCACGCCATTCTCGAAAGAGTGAATAGGTTTATTCTAACTGTTTCAACTCTTTAACGACGTTTAAGTGCCACTGCGCATGTGCCATGAGATCTGGATGGCATGTCTTAGCTTAAGTGAAAAGTCCGTCATTGCACTCCTTTTTGCTGTTTTACGTAAAGCTACGACATGCCGTCCAAATTCCATGGCAAAAGTTGATAAAATTTTTTTAAAAATCACACTTTTTAAATCAGTTTTTTAATCCGTAAGCGAAAACTGTGAGTCTAGCAATTGGTAGAACAGTTAAATTATAGAAGTGTTATTTGTTAGACAAGTGTTGTAGCTCGTTATTATTGTGCTTTCATTGTATTAAGACATTAAAATGTTTTTAAAATAAGCGACGATATAATTTGTGAACCCCGAAGTCATAACAATATTTTATTCTTTCTAATTTATAACTCGATGAGAAAGTAGTGAAGGCGTTATGTAAGCTTCATTCTGTGTCCGTAAAAGCTGATGAAATGAAATTCACCTGCACTAGCTGCACTCAGAGTATTTGCATCTTGTTTTAACCTTATGTCATAATAGCTTTGTTCCTACACAGTTCTAAATCAGTTCGGAACTGTACTGCTCATGCGCTCTTACTAAAATGCTGTGTATTTAGTAAGAGCCCATGAGCAGTACAGTTCCGAACTGATTTAGAACTGTGTAGGAACAAAGCTAATAGCTCTGTTTTGGTTATTATTTCAGAACGATTTTGGAACTGCGCAGAACTGGTTGCGCTTGAGCGTTTAATTCCAGAACAGTTCTGTGATAGTTCTGGTACTGCATAAACTAAAACAGATGTTAGAGTACATTCTACCTACTTGTAATAAACTAGCTTCTCAATAAAAATACTTTCTTAAATTTTAACTCTATTCACATAGACTGGATTAGTTGTTGAATAATCCATGTATAATCACTACCTAATTCAAAATTATATTTTAGGCGAAAGTATTTTATAAAAACATTGCACATTTTATAAAAACACTGCATAAGATTTGCGCACATACGAACTCGGAATTCCGTATTAGTTCCTAGGAAAAGGTAGAAACTGTTGTAACTGTTCTAGAACGGTTCTGGAACAGTTTCAGAAATTAACCAAAACAGAGAATTGTTAGTTCGGAACTAATTCTGAACGAACCAAAACACTAAAAGCATAATACGCATGTGCGAACACTTTCAGAACAGTTCCAAGTTAGAACCAAAACAAAGCTAATACAAGATGAAGATACTCTGAGTGCATACAATACTGATAAAAATGGCAGTAAATTTACACTATTTGTACATTAAAATTCAATGTTATTTTAAGTGAATTTGTAATACTACATAGAATTCTGTTTATTATCAATTAAAAATAGTAAAATAACTGAAATTTTGATATAAAAATGAGGTAATTTTACTATCATTTTTAGCAGTGTAGTGCAGTCAAACGAAAACGCAGTATAAACTACTATTCAAAGAATAAGTGTTAATTATTCAACGAATAATTTTCACAAAAAGACGTTCCATTAGAAAATGTCTCTTTTCAATAGTTAAGTAACATGACTGTTAAAATTCTAAGCTAAATATTTAAAAATGACTAATCTGGAACATAACAATTATACTATTTTTGTACAGTTAATTGTCAATATTTTGCAAAACAGAGCATTAAATTATTTACAATTATTCTTAAGAACTAATAATAATACACATATAGTAGTCTATTTAAAAAAATAAAAATTATACCTAGTTGTAGTATTTATAAGTGGAACAGCCATACCTGCCATTCTGGTTTTAATTTATGAAATTTTACAGTGCAATCAAATTTGCTATTTCTTGTTCAAATACCGTGCAAACAATTAATTTTACTCCTATTATTTTCATTAGAACTTATCTGTTGCAAATCAGATATCAAATTTTCCGGATGCAACAGAGACGGTCTAGTTCAGTTCAAATTCAGGTAATCTAATTTCGCCGAACTCAATAACGGCAAGTTTCTATTAATTAACTTTGATGTAGGTGAAACTCCTCTTTATTAATACAAGAACAGCCCGACTACTACAGTAACTTAATAACGTAAGGGATTCCTGATGTTCGGAATGCGCTGTCTTATACCTATTTGCATTAAGTTCGTTAAATTTGACAAATAGATCAATTTTGTCGAGCGCTCACACAAAGTTCAAGCTTCAGTACAAAAGCAAAATGAGTAAAAGGAAGTTAGATTAAGTGTATACCGTAAAATCCACTTACAGGAATTTAATCTTATTAACAAAATTTCCTTTTATTTTTTCGTTCGTTAAATGTTAGAGACTCGAAGAATTTGCTAAATTAGATTTAATATTTACCCAAGAAAAATTCTAGTAAATATTAAAATGTAGTACATAAGAGTTGCTAGAGGACGACACCCGCCCACAATATATTATATATTATGTTCTGTTTTGATTTGGCACTTTATGCACATACGACTTATCTTTTATATCTTTTATTTAATAAAGTTTAATTACTTGGGGATGCAGTCAGACATCTTGCTTTTATATTATGATTTCATTACATATTTTAAATCTGCGATCATCTGTGTAAATCAACCTTTTAAATGTTTCATTCGTAAATGTATTTTAATGTGTTTCGATAATTATAGGTATGTACAGGGTGATTGAAATTCGAGGGCCAGTATGGGGATCTCGCTTATTATAAGAGATAGAGAATCGGTTAAATTGAGGCAAAGTCGCCAAATTTCATGCTTATTAATAATTTTTTAAAGAAATTTGAAATATCTCGAACGGTTTCTTCACAATCGAAGAAAAACGAAAAATTGTGATTTTCGAAAATCGGACATGACTTCTTTATTTACGATTTTTTTCAAAATCTATGAAAACTTTTCTGAAGCAACTTTTTACGCTTGATTGAATGCCGACCGTAGGTACTTTGTTTCTAGAGCGATCCGTTTTTGTTTTTCCAGATCCAACTTCATTTTTTCGTTGTTGTTTAGTCAGGTAGATAGCACATTTCTATCTGAATTCATTGATATGTCACACTTGTTATTTTGTTTAAAATTTCATTGAGAAAATTTGAAAAAACTTAAATTAAATTATGTGCTCACATTAAGTTAGCTTAGTTTCACACATTAAGATAGCTTAGATTCAATTGTATGCAGCATAGCCAACCTTCGTTTAATAATAATTGGTCTACCATTAAATACAGAATGGCGTATCCAAATGAAAAAAAAAACGTGATATGTTGCGTATGTTTTATTGTCACAACGAAATAACGAAATTCCATTACAAGTCCTCAGCGGTATTGAAACATCCAGAAAGAATCCAACCAAGTATTAAATATTTTTTCAAGTTGGATAACAATTTGATTCAAAATGTTACAACGTATACGCCTAAGTATTACGGAAAATGGAAATGTTTTCGAACAAATGCTCTGATTTTTTTCTGTATTCTATTTCTGTACATTCTTTTCGAGTTTCAAATGTACCATTTTGAATGAAATTGTTATCCAACTTGGAAAAATATCTAATACATACTTGGTTGACTTATCTACGAAAAGGTTTCTAAATACCAGTGAGCACTTGTAATGGAATTTTTGTGATAAATAAACAATGCACAATATATCACGTTTTCTTCATTTGAATATGTGATTCTGTATTTAATGACAGACCAATTAAACAAAGGTATACGTATCCTTGGCTACGCAGCATACAACCTAAGCTAAGTTAATGTGTGCTCATGAATTTAATTTCAGTTTTATCAACATTTCTTAATGAAAATTGAAACTAAATAGCAAGTGTGGCATATCAATTAATTCAGAAGGAATTGTGCTATCTATCTGTCTAAACGACAAAAATCCCGCCCATAAGAAAAAATGAAGTTGGCTCTGGAAAAACAAAAACGAATCGCTCTAGAAAGAAAGTACGGTCGGCATTCAATCAAACGTAAAAAGTTGCTTCGGGAATGTTTATACGGATTTTGGAAAAAATTTTGAAAAAAAGTTATGTTCGATTTTCGAAAATCACAATTTTTAGTTTTTCTTCGATTGTGAGGAAACCGTTCGAGATATGTTAAATTTCTTAACAGATTATTAATCAGCATGAAATTGGGCAACTTTGCCTCAACTTAACCGATTCTCTATCTCCTATAATAAGCGAGATCCCTATGCTGGCCCTCGAATTTCAATCACCCTGTACATCAGTTTCCAACAAAATGTGCTCCTACATATGAAATTTACCCGTCAAGATATCAAGAATTATATTTTATTTAATAATATGGCCCCTTCTGTCACGTTTCCGTCTTTTTTAAGTTTCAATGAGACAATTGAGCCAAATGAATAAAACGAAGCAAATGCTTTTACTTCTGTTATAATTTTTTTTAAAGCTTAAATATGTGGAAAAATTTCGAATGCAATCATTATACGATTCTATTTATTAAAATTTTTACTACGTTGCAGGCAGAATTATTTAGAATTTCATTTGTCTTCAAATATTTGCAGTTTTCATTGAAAAGTTTAAAGTAAAAGCATATGCCTCGTTTTATTCATCTGGCCCAATGTGTAATCGTAATAATATACATTCCCGGGAACGGGAAATTTTGAAGACGCAATAAAGTCGACACTAAATGCATTTAATTCAAACAAATATACTGGGTGTCTCTAAACCTATGTCTTTAATTGAAACCACAGATAGTAGTCAAAAAAAGAAGCAACATTTTTTTATACATCTACAGGGAACAAGTAAATAATAACTCCAGGAAAAATCAGTTTTCCTTTGCAAAGAAATTGTTTGAGTAACGCTGGTTGACGATTTAAATGGATTTAAATGTCTCAGCTGCGCAGAATTGGTGTTTTTTTTTGTGGCCATAAACGAATAAATACCGAGACGTGTCTGTTGCGGTAGGTCATGTTTGTTCTTCGCAAAAAAATTTCGCCAGGATTCTAAATAAAAACGTATTCACGCGGCCGTTTCTTATTGCAATTACTTATTACTATTTTATTTATGCTTACTTGTTTAAAGTAAAATTTAAAAGCAAACTGAATTCGTAGCACAATAATGCATTTCAGTTTTATTTGTTTCATTTTCATGACAGACAATACATCGATCTTAACACTG
Organism: Dorcus parallelipipedus; assembly: GCA_958336345.1. NCBI lineage: Eukaryota > Metazoa > Arthropoda > Insecta > Coleoptera > Lucanidae > Dorcus > Dorcus parallelipipedus. The sequence goes on from OY284481.1 coordinate 39,729,831, forward strand.
TAAACTGCAAAATGTTATATTTATCATTAATAAGACGAAAATAAATGTCTACTAAAAATGTGGATAAATATTAATTAAATCCAAGAAACGAGTGTCTTAATTAGTTTTCGTGATGAAAATTTGATTCTGGTTTAAAATAATTCTGAATTTTCAGAAACGTTTACCTACATTCGCCTTGGCGATTTATTGGTTACAATTGCACTGTCATAAAATAAAATTCAGCTCGCTTTCGTTCTTTTATTGTTTATTTTTATTATTATCATTCTGTCATAAAGTCACAGATGCTTACATTAGGGAGGGGGTTAGAAAGAAAGACGACGAAGTGCTGAATAATAGTTTCTGAGAAAATTCAGTCCGAACAAGTGCGTTTGTATTTTATAAAAGACCGAAGTTAAAATAATTTTTTAAAAACATTAATATGCAGAGTATTACTTATCAAATTTACGTAGTGTGTAGTTTGTTTTGTGTTAGTTTAATTCGTGTAAATATTTGTGTATAACTTGATTTAAGCGTAAATAAGTAATAAATATGGCTCATCATGTGTATTCCAATGAGGAATTGATGGACATAGTGCTCTGTTATGGGGAAGCTGGACAGAATGCTGCTGCTGCAACACGATTGTACGCAGAAAGGTTCCCAAACAGACTTACACCGCCACCAAGACGATTTATTGAAGCGGTTCAACGGGGACGGACTACTGGATCCTTAAGAACTCGACCTGGACACGAAGGAGGAAGACCGCGACCGAGGCGTGTATTAGATGCAGAGAAACTCATTTTAGAAATGATTGCAGAAAATCCGTCCTTAAGCACCCGCGAAATTGCACTCAACTTGCCAGTATCTCGTTCTAGTGTATGGCGTATTATACGACAAAATCAGCTGTACCCGTATCATATACAAAGAGTGCAGGCGATGATTTTCAATGATTATCCTTTTCGTCAGAGGTTTTGTAATTAGCTTTTACTGCAGCATTAAGAAAATGCAAATTTCCCTTGCAATATCTTATGCACTGACGAATCCATTTTTACCCGCAATGGTATTTTAAATTTCCGAAATTCACTTGTGTGGGCATTTGAAATTCCTCATGCTATTAGACGTACTAATTTTCAACAGCGTTTTTCTATTAATTTGTGGGCGGGAATTGTAACTAACACTCTTATGGGACCCTATGAGGTACCTGCACGGTTAAATGGAGCAACTTATTTGCAGTTTTTAAGAGACGTGCTGCCAGAACTTCTTGAAGATGTGCCACTAAACATTCGGCGAAATATTTGGTTTTTACACGATGCTCCTCCTCACTATAACCGTGCTGTGCGGGACCACCTAAACGCAACATTTCCTGGACGCTGGATAGGTCGCGGAAGTAATACACCGTGGCCTCCATTGCCGATTTAAATCCTCTGGATTTCTTTTTATGGGGCTACATAAAGCAGCGTGTGTATGTGTCTGAAGTGGATACAGTTGATGAATTGCGTCAACGTATACGTGCCGTCGTAGAGGAACTTCGAAATAATTTTCCAATAGTAATTGGATACGACGTGCCGAATTATGTGTTAATACCGCAGGACAACATTTTGAAAGTTTATTGTAAATATCAGTGCCAAGAACAAGAAGTGAACTTTAGTAAACTTCATAATGAATGCACAGGTATGACAACATCTTTGATATGCATTTTATGCTGTACTGTACATTTTTTTTATTTCACATATTACTAATCGTAGCGTACAGTTTTAATACAACAATTCTTGTCACATTGTACCTACTTCCTTAAGAAAGCTGCAATTTATTTTTTCATAAGCTGCACAAACACATTTCGCTATTATTTTCGCTAATTGTCGGTGAAATACAGATGGATATAAAAAAAATTCCGATGACGCGCGCGCGGCATCTGGACATTGACCTAGTTCTTTCAAACGTAAATAAAAAATTTATTGCAGTTTATTGTTTTTTATTGAAAGTGGATTGCCTCAACACGTCATAAACTAAGCAGTGGTTTCAAAACAAAGTTACTGCACGCGCTTGTGGTAGGTCAGTTTTTCATTTTTGAGCAATACCGTTCATATTTGGGGAATCAATCTCTTTTATAATGAGGAACTTACAGTTTTAATTAAAGACATAGGTTTTGAGACACCCTGTATAATAGGTACAAGGTAATTAAATGCCATTTTTATTTTTTAAGGATTATGCCGGGTAGATGATTTCCTCTTTTCTGTAGATTTCGCGATCCTGAAGTCGGTTATTAAAATTTTGCGTAACCTGACGCAACATATCCAACGGGATATTATCAATCCCTTTATTCATTTTTCTCTTTAATTCTTGAATATTCTGTGGATAATCGATGAAAACCTTGCTCTTGAGGTAACCCCACAGAAAATAGTCAGACGCCGGACCATTCTTTAATGGTGTATAACACGGGACCCCGAAATGAATTCTAAACTGCCGCTGTGCAGCAATCACACAGTCGTTGTTTTTATAGTAAGATTAATTACGAAAGCACATTGGTCATACTAACAAAATGGCATATAATGACAAATAAGTCACGCATAGTTATGAAATAATAACATTTTCAAAACTTTTCGCTCCCGTGGACCACCTTGTTCTTTACGACGTTATATAATCGAATATACGGGTGTCCCAACAGTGTGTTCTCGGGCAATATCTCGATCACAACATGAAATTATTTTCATCTACACAGAGTAAATCAAATAGTGGTGCCGGACACAATTATTTTATTTCTAATGGCACATCCTATATATGAAACCAAATTTGAATTTCCCATAAAATTCTACAGATGTACAGATACAGATGTAGTTGTTATGTAAGCTATTAAAAGCCATTATGAAGTGTACTTTTATTGCTACAGGCTGGTCATGGTAATAAACAAAATATCAGAAATTCAAAATGAAAAAACTCAATAGCATGGCCCTATATTTTTCTATCCTAGATTCTTCGTTTAATAAAGTACTTTCATTTTTGTTAAGTATGTCTTATACCTATCTGCGATATTTTTTGAGATTTTAGATCTAGAACACACTGTTGGGATACCCTGTACATCGTATAAGTCATCAAATAAAAAGTGTTGAAGAAAAGACATCTACTTAGAAATAGAAAATGGTCGATTTATAATCCAAAATTTTAGTGAAAAAAAATCCGTCATGTAGCACATCGAAGGGTTTTAGAGAGAAGAAAGCGATTGTCACATCGAAGCTATTTTGGAATCCAAGATTGTCGACTTACAAAAAGGAAAAACGTCATGACATCAAACGAAAAGTCTCAAAGAGATGAACTCAACTATCGAGGCTATTTCGGACACAAAGTCCAATTTACGATAAAGATGTTTACGAAAAGCGGAAGCTTATCGTGTGACATATCAAATAAAAGCCCTCTTAAAGTACCGTTTCATTTCAGAGTAATTATTGACGAGTAGCCATTGACGATGAACACATCTGAGAATACTTTCAACTCTACAACAGCACCTTTAGAGATGAACTCGAGTGTCACATTGACGCCATCTTGCAATCGAAAATAACCGAAATATGGTCGAAAAGTTTAGGGAAAAATACCCGTCCTGTGATACATCAAATAAAAAAACTTGAAGAGACAAACGCGAATGCATACTGACGCTATCTTCAAGTTCAAATATGACCAACTTCTGATGAAAATTAATTATGGGAAAAAGAAAACACATCACGTGACGCATCAAATGAAAGTGCTTCACGAGACGAGTTCGGACGTTTGACTTTCTGGTTGCCGCGAACCCCCCATTCAGCGAGCGACCCTTACAGCTCGCAGATATACATAAAAGAGATCTATACAAAGTAGAACAATTGTAAACAACCCACCTGACTGACTTCATTTTATAGAACAGAGTGCAACTATCACGCCAATTGGAACGTAGAGAATATTTATAAGATAATCTTATTTTCAGTTCAAAATATTATCTCTGTGTAATTTCACGGCCACATTTGCGTTTATTGTAACGCCTAAGTTAGAAGTTAAACATTAAATACTCGTAGAATGCTGCAGTAAGTCGAATACATTCACATATCTCAGCAAAAAATTTGATAATTTATAATGTATTGGAAGTGATCATCCTTTGCTTAAAAAGTGTAAATTTGTTATCATATTTTAAAATTTTGTTTGAATTAACTAAAGACACCCTCAAATTCCAAGGGTTGCTTCGATGTTTTCATTTAGAAACTCGTTATAAGAGTTAATTAATTCATTTCTTTCTTTGTGTAAATGTTTTATATAGTGATCTTTAATACTTTGCCGATCTTATAATTATGAACACACCAGGACAATGATATGTTTTAATTAAAATCCATTTTGGTGATTTATTGGGCACGATAAATCAATTTGGCAAAGAAAAAATTACGTTAAATAAACTGGATTTCCTGCGTGTGTATTTATCGAAAATAACCTGCAAGTAACGAGAACATTCCATCAGTTAAAACGCGTTTGTGCAAATAAAACCTACATACCTATTTAACTTGGTGCGCACCTGATATTTATTCCAGTAGCGTTTTAAATTGTTTTATCGACTAAACAAACCGTGGTGAATGAAATTAATAGGAACTAATTTAACAGCCGACACCTTCACACTGCACACCATTCGGCCAAATAAATCAATCAAGCTTCTAACTAGAACGAACTCGTGTAAATCATGGTTATGGACAGACGGCGGCTGAGCGGACGTCGTTGGTAGTTCGACGTCGACTTTAGCCAATTAAAAGGCATCAAGAAAATCGCCCCATTTGTCGCTAAACCGATACCGTCCGTCTTGTGTTTTGTAAGGATGCGAAAAGAATTTAAGAATAAAATAGAGAAGTCTATATACGTTTAAAACAGTAAAGTCCGTTTTAAACGGTCACATTTCTCGAAATAAATTTGTTATCAAATCTAGTACAATATTTAGTATAAAAATAAAATGATACCAATTAAAAGTTGTATCATATTTGTTAACAAAAATAGCACGTGATTTTGCGTTTCACCTAGGTTGGTACCAGTGTTGGGCATTAGTCGAATAAATTTTTAATCGCGACTAAAACTGACTACTAAAGTAGCCACGACTAAAAGTCAGTCATGACTAATTTAGTCGATAATCGTTAATCATATTTTATTATTAGTCTGTGAATAAAAAGTGCCTGGGTTTGGTTTATCATTTTTTAAATGATTATTAATTATCACGCATAAAAACAATAAGAAAACGTATTTACTCCCTTCAAACTTTGCTTTTGTAGTCTTGAGAAAGATATTACCGATTCCATAGTTTTGCCTCTAAACTACACCTTTTCCAATTGCAATTCAGAAAAGATCAAATTTATTTCAGAAATTTTCAAATGTATGTACTTAATTCAGAATTATCAATTTAATTTCAGAATGTGTCATTTGAAATTAAATTAAATTTCAGAATCCGTTATTTGTAATTCAAATTAGTCATTTCTCAGAAAACATCAATTGTAAATTCAGAAAGCATTGTCTCTATTAAAAGTGACAATTTCAGAATTACAATTGGTATAACCTGAAGTTCATTTAATGCTTCCGAAATTAGACTGATTAATTAATAACAATTAATTAACTAGATTTGACGAATTCTGAAATTAAATTGATAAATCTGAATTCCTATTGATGCAATCTGAAATTGAATTGACAAATTTGAATTACAAATAGATTTAAAAACAACATAGGAGCATATTCAGAGGAACAAGGAGAACGTTTCCATCAAGATATTCTAAACTTTGAACGCCGTTATCAAGGCCAATGTAACGAAAATATGATGGGCGACTATATTTGGAGTTTAATTAGAGAAAGTTCAAATGAACATAATAAGAAAATTGTATCACAAACTCTTTTAAACGGACACTAAATGGCGCACAAACACTTAACGTTTCGCAGTCGTTCGAAGCTGTCGAACGACTGCGAAACGTTAAGTGTTTGTGCGCCATTTAGTGTCCGTTTCATTTCGTTCGAAGCTGTCGAACGACTGCGAAACGTTAAGTGTTTGTGCGCCATTTAGTATCCGTTTAAAAGAGTTTGTGATACAATTTTCATCGGACAAGAACCAGCTTTAATTATAATAAGAAAAGTAAAAGTCTTCATTTTTAACTTATTTTTTCTTCTGTTAATTAATTTTTAATAATTAAAATTGCTTAAAATGTTATTCAGTAACACTTGTTTTATTTTTTTTATTATCTAAGCAACTGAAGTCATAGATTTTTAAAAATTTGTAATGTCATACTCCTAGCTCCAAACTTTTTTGAAAAATAGTATATTGTAGACCTCGACGGTAAAGTAAAGTAAAGATATGGACAGGCGAGGCGCAGCCGAGCCTGGCCACTTCTTGAGACCTGGAAAACCACTTTACCGCCAAGGTTTACACATTATTTTTTTTCCGACGCAGCATTATAATTAATTTTGTTAATATCACACAAACGTTTTTTTTTTCTTGAAGTAAAAATATTAAAATTGATTTACTATTAAAATTATTACTAATCTAGATGTTTTAAAACATAGTATTGTATGTGCTAGCGTGGCCGAGCGGTCTAAGGCGTTGCGTTGGTTTAAAGCGAAGAACACATATCACGATCACGATAGCGATGGCGATCAAACGATCCCTAGTAAAGAAATGAGTTCGCACATACTGTTGCGACTTGGCGATAGCTTTTAATTTTGCTATCGCTATCGTGATCGTGGTCGCGATCGCCTATATGTGTTCTTCGATTAAGGCGCCAGTCTCTTCGGAGGCATGGTTTCGAATCCCACGTTTACTTTTTTTTCTTGATAATTTTAATCCTTTTTAAAACCAAATACCAGTGGAATTAAATGTAAAACCTACGTTTGTTAATTTTTTGATCTCGATGAGAATTCATTCCAGAAATTATTGTTGCACCACTTAGTGGTAAAGCTTCGTGAATTATTTTATTATGAGGCGGTAAAATTGAATTTTCTAATAGTGTAGGAAAAAAATAGTATATTGATTTACAAGTTTAGAAAAGTGACAGTTTTCCAGTGAGTGTAAATGTTTGAATTCACGAGTGAGCGTTAGCTCACGAGTGGATCAAATTTACACGAACATGGAAATTTACTTTTCTAACGTGTAGATCATGCTATTTTTTCGTGTAGTTGACGAAAATAACGCTAAAATTATGAGAGTGTCGACGAACAATAATAATACATCAAGGTATCAAGCATTTGTTAACATAGTAACAAAACATCAATCTGTGACATCAATCAATCAATTTTCGACCTCTGATACGTCAAAATGAATGAAAAAAAGTGTTGCTAACGGAAACGTCAAGAAAAGTGTTGCTAACAAGACAAGTCCCACTTTTCTTCACGATTTATGATTAAACATTGTGTCACTTTTCTTTCAACTACACGAAAAAATACTTTTTCTGCACACATATGAACTTACTAATTTAGGCATTCAAGTTTACCTTCGCATATCACTATCAGGTTTTTTTTACTTTTTCCTCCAAATAACAGCACATATTTACTTTTCCAAAAACTATACTCTTTCTTTCTTCATATTTACGAGAACAAGATTATTTAATGTAATTCCCATGTAATGATACAGAACCATTCAATGATACAGAACCATTCTCGTCAAATTTTCGAACTATGTTCTTAACGTAATTACTTCTATTAATTATTATTGTAACATGAATGGCAGGATATTTGACGTTAAATTTATCAATGGTCGTAAGTAGTAAGTAGTTTTCCGATTCCCTAACTAATAAATGTTGCTGCTGCAATGTGACTAATGCCTGATTGCACCGCATTTTTAATCATAGATTAAATTTAAGACGTGTTTAGAATATGACAATCGTGAATACATTACAGCATATTGTCAATCACCATCTAATTGACACTAATGCCTCTAATTGCACCAACTTTTTAAGCAGAGCTTAAATTTAAATTATGTTTAGAATGTCACATTTACGTATGATCAGTATTACGTCAAATACATTCCAATTGACATTGAAACTTAACTATCAATTAGAATGTGACTAACATTTGTTAAATCTATAAATAATGTCATAGTCTAAACACCACCTAAATTTAAGCTCTGCTTAAAAAGTTGGTGCAACCGGGCATGAAACTTCAATTTAAGTATTAGTTAGAATGTGCCTGACATTATGCAGGTTCTACGTAAATATCACATTCTAAACAAGAGTTAAATTTAAGGTATATTTTCGCGTTGAAAGCAATTCATAGAATGGTTTGAACCGTATTAGCTTCTGACGTCACCAATTGAAAGGGTCGCGAAAACGCAATGTTTTGAACATTCAATCTATCAATGTCAGCTGTTATTTGCACTGTATAAAACATGACATAAAACAGTTCATTTTTCTTCAAATTAAACACCAAACGTTGCATTCTTAATAAGATTGTTTTCCGTGCCCTGAAAAAATGGATGTTGAGATGTTGATAAAGAAATATATTAGAGATGTCAAGCCCCCACCACCAATACGTTTTAAAAATATCACCACAGAACGTTTCAAAACAGAATGAATTCGGTTCAAAACATTCGTCATTTGACGTCACCGTTTCGACGCGAAAATGTAAATGTTTTGAAACAGTTGAAACTGTTTCAAACCGCTGCATCGCGAAAACATGGCTTTAATCTCTGCTTAAAAAAGCGGTACAATGGGCCATAAGGCTTTCTCACTCCTAGTTTGACTTTAAACTCCTGTTTATTCCTATGGTAATAATTATAAAAAAATTATTCCTATGGAAATAAATAGGAATTATAAGTTAAAACTTAACTTTAAGCGTTACTTAAGCCGTTTTTTGTTGTTGCACTATTTTGGACTGGTTCGTTCTTTGGTTCAAACCTTATCCAAAGCTAACGTCATTAATTCATTCGTCAAGAAAACCAAAGAATTTAAACCATTAGTTCGATAAACTAATAAAGGAGGTTATGTCATTCACCGCTTCTGAGTAAATTAAAAAATAAAAAGCGTTTTTAATAAAAAGCGTTTGTAGTGTACGTAATGAATAAAAAGTACTAAGCAAATAAATTAGTAGCATTGCTCAACTAATATAATGTTTTTCAGAAAAAAGCTGATTTTATTATATGCATTCAATGAACATCTTACAATTTACAATCGTCAGTTACGCATTTTGTATTATTTTTGGAAGAAGGAACAAAGTAAGACAAAACAAAAGCGGCAGAAGTTTAGAAGCACAATTAATGTATCTTGGGAATGTAGAACATCAAAGGCCTCTCAACTACTATAAACTTGATTCCTGTTGATTAAAGTTGATTCCTGCATATTTAAACACAGACTTTTTTTCCTTGTTTCGAATGACAAAGGATACATTTAACAAATTAATGCAAACTCTTCAGTTGCAGTCTAAATCTTATCAAGGTGGAGGAGTACCGATTCCTTCAGAACAACAATTATATATGACACTATGGTGGCTTGGCAAAGGAGAAGTTTTGTTAAGTATAGCTGATAAGTTTGGAGTGTCACTTTCAACAGTGTTTGGCAGTATGATAACTATTTTGGACATAATTGTAGAACTGCGGAATACATTTATTGTGTGGCCGGATCATAATGAAATAACTATAATTGAAGAATTCCTAAACAAAAGTGGCTACTCTGGAATTATTGGGGCCATTGATTGTTGCAACATTAGATTTAAGGCCCATTTGCATCAACAAAATAGCTATCTATATTGATCGCCATTTAAAGCACAGTATAAGCTGCAAGGTATTGCAACAAGTAAAAAAGTGTTCACAAATATCAATGTGGGTTTCCCAGGATCTGCTCACGATAGCCGAGTTTTTAGAAACTCTGGCATATATCGTGAAATAGAGAGTAATCACCGTAATTATCTCATCGATAGGAGACTTCACCTAGTAGGTGATTCTGCGTACCCGCTTTCTGAATAGTTAATAAAGCCATATAAGGATAACGGTCATCTAACGTGTTCACAAAGAAATCATAATAGGGCCCTCAGCAAATCTCGCGTAGTAATAGAGCACACATTTGGACTTTTGAAAGGGAGATGGCACATTCTACAGTTTCTGAATGTTAATAGTGTGAAAAGAGCAGTCAAAATAATTACTGCATGTTGCTGCATAACTTTTGTTTTATTAATGGGGATGAGTGGAATAATTATACGCCTGTGCACCAAGATCATGAAATAGATGGAAATGATAGGAATGGGGAAGCACTAAAGAAAAGAGATGCTATAGCAACGATGTTATTTCATCAATAAACACATATGAAATGTATTCATTTATTTCTGGTCATTATTACCTTTTTAAAAAGCAAACAAAAGTACTTCTGAATAATAAAAATAACAACTAGCATGACTTCAAAAACAGGCAACATCTAAGTTTGCTGTGCCTTATAACGTAAAGTACAAACAAATCACCTGAATCATTCAGTCACAAACAGAGATTTGCGCGGTTTTAAACTCATCCTATGATTAACATTAGTCACTTTCATCACTTTCACAATGTTGTTTTCTTTTCTTTCCTTTTTTTGTTTCATTGCTTCCAAGTTTTTCTATTAACAACATCATTTGTTGATGTCTTTGATCATTTTCTTTTTGAAGCATGTTTAGGAGTGCTGCAGTTTCTTTCTTTCTTTCTTCTCTATCTTGTTTCTGTTCTTCCACTAACCGCTCAATCAACGCTGTTCTTGTTGGCTTTGGTTTCAAAATATTTTTTACTGATGAGAACCTTTTTTTTGTTTCTTGTAGTTAGTGCTGAATTAGCTGCTTAGGTTTCAGTGATATCAGGATGAGAATCACTATCACAATGTGTTCTTGGAAGTTTTTTTATCTTTAAATTTTTCATTGTATTTTTTTCTCAATTCTAGTAACGCTAGTGTTGCTTCATGGTCTTCTGTTGTCGGCTTTTTTGATGTTCTCCACAACTTCGATGCTTCTTGGACACTCGATGAGCTTGTCGAATACGACGATGTTGACGACATATGAATATCATTATCATTAGTATACACCGTACCATTTGTAGATAATTGCGCCTTCACAACATTTAAATATCGCTCTGCATATGTTGGATCTAGAAAAATGTTTGCATCTTTTATTACAATTCTCATGCTGTCTAATCTTTTTTTACCTTTTAGGGCGTTATACGTTTCCTCATCTACGGTAACAATTAAATCACCGAGTAGAACGCTATACATTGTCATTTTACAATCATTGTTTATTACACTGAACACCGTTAATTCTTTAATACTCAATCGTCAACAAAGATTCTCAAAGCTCTTGACAGCTGATCTGCGCCATGTTGAAATCGTAATAGAACATACACGCCTATGATACATGCGGAGTATGTTCGAACCATGCGCTTTATGTTTGACTACAAATGCATACTGACGTCGTAGGTCTACCACAAAAATGTAAGAGTTTGAACCGTTAGCTGTGCCGTTACAACAACAAAAAACGGCTTTAGAATGTGGCTTACACAATGTTATGAAACCTCAAATGTCACTAGGGCCATATGCGCCAAACCAAAGCCGTCTCTATCTAACAAGCCGTGCTGTTACGCTTGGCAACGTCGCATTGATACCCGAAAGTAGTCCTAATCGAACTTGGCATCTACAACATAAACCTAATTAATAATTCAGAAAGAATAGTTATTTATTTACCTACAACGAAAAGTCAAGTTTTAAAGTAATTAGGAGCAAGTTGTTTAGCCGAGGCTGTAATTACTTCCAAGTATGTATATATATTTTAAGTCAATTTTCGTTCGAGGTAAATATGAAATTTTCTTTCAAACTAGACGTTTAACGAGTTTAAAATTAAGTACTAGGACTTTAAAGTTCCACTTTTTGTACCATTGAAAATCCGAAAAATGTCACATTGGTATGAAATAAAAGCAAATAAAGGAAAACGAAAAAGTTTGGTTATCTAGCAGAATTAGGCTTTGTGGACTTACCTTGATTGTTAATATAACATTTAAAACGTTATTTTAGTCACCAATACTATAATAAACAATAAAATTTGATTGATAAGTACAGAATTACATTACAGCATTATCTCGTACAACTTACGTCAAACTGGTGAAACTCGTGATCGGACTACTTGCTCTGTTGCCAAATTTACAAGTGCACGGCTTGTTAGATAGAGACGGCTTTGACCAAACACTTTAATCGAGCTTAAATTTGAGTGACGTTTATATCGTGACGTTTGAAGTTTCATAACATTGTGTAAGTCACAATCACCGTCACAATCTAAGTGACGCTTACAGTTAAGCTGAGTTTATTCGTTCGGTGCATACGGCCATTAGGGGGTCATTATAATGAAAATGAAACCTAAGACGTAGCTTAAATGAAATTAACTTATGTCAAAACTGAAACGTCAAGATACATTTGACGATAGTAGAAAAAATCTTCCAGTTGAATACATAAGGCTTTGTTAAAACTCTTTAACATGATAACGACCAATTTCAAATGCCGTTGGATTGCTTGCTGACCAATGACTATAGTGTTCAAGAGCGTTTAAACAATTAATAGATCTGACAAGGGTCAGGAAGCAAATGTCAGAATAAAAGTTTCAAATCAAGCTAAGATTCCGATTTTATTTTTCATAGCCTCTACTTATCTAAAAAATGTATTAACGCATAGTAGCTTCTAACCAGTTGGTAAGGAGGTATCACCGTTGCTAGGTTACAAATCCGATTAGAATGACCCCCAAAGGTAATTATTAATTTCCCACAAGCACTTTACTTAGGAATAAGTTTAATTCACGACCTACTAGATTTCACTTGTCCGACCTGGGCGATCTTTTTATTTAAAGCAAATTTTGCCCATTTTGGCGCTAGTTACCCAAATTGAAGTTTATTTGGCACTTGATACGCAAATGTCAATTTATGTGAGTGTATTTTGAGAATTAATCAAAACAATTCGTAAATGATTTTTACTGACAAAGAATTCTAAACAAACAATTACAATTTTAAAACTTTTCATGGGTCAGGTTTAGATAAAGAGAAAGTCTGGTATCAAAATTATCCATTCGTATTTTAAGCGATGTTTGTCAAAGTTTTAGTAATTTTTGAAGAATTACATATACCAAACGTTTCTCTTTGAGGTCGCTGCAAACGACTGAAGTCTGAAGTCTGAAGACGCAATAATTGGAGTTAAGAATAGTAACTTCTTAACTATATTTAGAGAACGGGTATTAACGGCTTCAATAAAACTTCGATTATACTGGTCGATATTTCGTAATATTTTATTACTTCTTCAGGACCATTAAATTATACAATAATAAAGAAATTAATACATTTTGAAAATTTCTTTATTATTACATAATTTAATGGTCCTGAAGAAGTAATAAAATATTACGAAATATCGACCAGTATAATCGAAGTTTTATTGAAGCCGTTAATACCCGTTCTCTAAATATAGTTAAGAAGTTACTAAGATACACGGCAATATCCTCTACTTTTGTTAAGAATAGTAATAGACTGAGAGCTAGCGACGGATTTACTTAAGGTATTTCAACAAGCTTGAAAATTAGTAGGAAGCTGTCCATAAGGACACTGAACACAACCTGCGACTTACACTTTAATATGGCCGGAAATAATAATAATTTATCCCGAAATGTTTCTTGACCTGACGTTCCTAACATCCGTCAACTTGACGTTTTGTTGTCCCATGGCAGCGTGCGAGCACCCACAGAAGAAAGGTTTATTCGTCGTGTAGGGCCAAGAATCAAAAGGCTATAGGATCTGGGTACCAAGCGAGGGAAAGGTATGAGTGTCGAGAGACGTCAAATTCTTAAAAAGGACGTCAATCCAATCAAACAGTAACCTCCATGCATTTTCTCCTGAAGAATATCCACGAGGAAAGCTAGAAGCGATCAGTAACAGCAAGTCACCAGATGATCTGAACAATCATCTCATCGAGATTTCAATAAATCACGGCCACAACGGCCTTGATAAAAATGTAGACGCAATAGAGAATCGCATGCATCAGGGGGTTACCGAGGAGGACGAGGACGAAGTTCTTACACGAGACTTTCCTCCTACGTATGAGGTAGAGCAGCGATTCTCAGCCTTCTTAGCTCCGCGACCCCCCAAATAGTAAATATAAATAAAATTAATATTTCGCGACCGCCCTCCTATAATTTTATGCCGCTGCGTTTAGAGCGACGGGTATGAACGTACATGTATGACGTCATAAAATGATTTCATTATTGTTTAGATTATTTTCGCGACCCCCCTCCGGGTTAAGAAACGACGAGGTAGAGAAACCGGAAGCACCTTCTCGTACGCCGACAGTAAAGCACGGTCAAGGAAGATAGCGAAAACTGGTAACTGAGCGACCAGGGAGACCTCGAAAGATATCTTAGACCAGTTTAGGCGATCAACAACGGGGAGGAACGCGCCGACATTGCCTTCCTTTCCGAAGTTCCTTTCGTCAGGCTACATAACCTGCGGAAGAAAGGATTCAGGCCATAGCAAACGAGGTCGGAGTGGTAATCAAGAACGACACTTGGGAATCAGTGAAGTATCCGGAAGGACGAAGTATCGTGGGGAGTCGCTTCATATTTCGTTACAAATACGGCACCAACTCTAGAAAAGTGAAAGGCAAGGATCATCACCAGAGGACTTTCACAACAGCCAAGCAGAGATTTCTACGAAACTTATACTCTGGTGGCTCGATTGAGTTCCATCCGGTTGGCACTGATGATTACAGCACACAAGAAGATGTCGATACGGCAATACTATGACACGACTGCATACCCTAATGGCGCACTGGATGAGGAAATTTTCATGAAGGTGCCTGATATGTTGTTACGTTTTCTTCAGGACCCTCGCGGTTGAGTTACTTTGTTGTCGTCGTAATCCGTGCGGCGCGGCGCCTTGCATTTACAGTCGCTGCCCCTCGCTGGTGCCTTCCACGTAGCGATAATTCTTTTGAGGGCCCCGGAATCTGTTGCGTTTGACTTGTTTACAGTTGCTTGCTGACAATGCGAGGTTAGGTAGTGTTGCCAACTTGTTGCAGCGACAGAGAATTTTCCCATTCCATTCGATTCCTTTTATTCAGGAAGCAGTACGGGATCGTACCCCGACTTGCATACGGAAGTCACAGCTTTACTACCGTACAAATCGCTTAGAGCCCGCTGCTCGGCCCTTTTTTTTTTGTTTCAAAATGTGAGCTGCCTGTTTGCTCTCATAGGAAGAAATTTTACACGTCTGATATTAAGATTTACTTTTTTAACAAAAACATACCTATAATAATAATAAATAGTATATTGTAGACCAAGGCGGTAAAGTGCTTGTTTTCCAGGTCGAGAGAAGATATGGACCACTTCTTGAGGCCTGGAAAACTACTTTACCGTCATGGTTTACACATTATTTTTTTCCTACACAACATTATAATTAATTTTGTTAATATCACACAAACATTCTTTTTCTTGTGAAATAATTGCGCCGCGGCACAATTATTTTCCGATTTATAATTCGTGTCGTGAAAGCAGATAGCAACAATGCCGTTGCCTCAAAAGCTAACACGCACGAGATGGCAGTCGAAGCGGACAAAACGTGTCAACGCAAACATGTAAATGTTGGCTGCGAGTCGTCAGGATCGCAATGGGGCCCCCGAGCATACGAAATAGCTATACAGAATATGCTCGGGGGCCCCATTGCGATCCTGACGACTCGCAGCCAACATTTACATGTTTGCGTTGACACGTTTTGTCCGCTTCGACTGCCATCTCGTGCGTGTTAGCTTTTGAGGCAACGGCATTGTTGCTATCTGCTTTCACGACACGAATTATAAGTCGGAAAATAATTGTGCCGCGGCGCAATTATTTCACATGTTTGCATTCACTCGCTAAGCGTGCGTATATGCTGTTGGTCGTCGGGGTTGCAGTGGAGTTCTCGAGCTACTGTTCTGCTGATGAGGCCCCAATTAGGGCCGAAATAGCTATACAGAATATGCTCGGGGGGCCCATTGCGATCCTGACGACGCGCAGCCAACATTTACATTCTTTTTCTTGAAGTAAAAACATTAAAATTGATTTACTATTAAAATTATTATAGATGCTTTAAAATACGGTGTTGTAAGTACTAGCGTGGCCGAGCGGTCAAGGCGCTGGTTTAAGACACCAGTCTCTTCGGAGGCATGGGTTCGATTCCCACCGCTGCCGAGTTGATTTTTTTTTCTTGATAATTTTAATCCCTTTTAAAACCAAATACCAGCGGAATTAAATAAAAAAAAACTTACGTTTGTTAATTTTTTTATGTCGATGAGAATGCATTCCAGAAATTATTGCTTCGTGAATTATTTTCTCGGCTAGGCATTTATGTTCATTTTGCCGGGCTAGCCGTGGAAACATTTGCTTTCTCCTCTCTGATGAGGCGGTAAAATTGAATTTTCTAATAGTGTGGGGAAAAAGAAAATTTGTGCAAATCGGTTTTGATTACAGCGGATTCCCTGAGTATGCTCTGTACAGCTGTTTTAGACCTAATTGGGCCTTCGTCAGCAGAACCGTAGCTCGAGAATTCCACTGCAAACCAAACCGATCTGTCCTAGGTTATTCGCCATTGCGATGTGAAAGTAATGAACAATTCAAGTAACGACAACTTTTGATCGCTTTTTGACCTGACATTGCAGTAGGATTGACAAATTGAAGCCAGTTCGCTACATAATAAGTAGGCCTCGTGAAAAATGTTCAAATTCGCCCCACTACTGAACGAGAAACACAGCCCAGCGGCGTGTGATGTCGTGTTTCCGAGCGCTACGCCGGCAATATTTGCCCGTAACGAACCTGCACTGCGAGTCGTCTGTTTGGTGGGGCAACATTCGTGACATTTTATACAAATTCCACGAGCTTTAATAATAAGTCATCCAATGCAAGGCGGTCACGCTTGCTGTCAAAGCATGGGATGACTTATTATGTAGCGAACTGTCCCAAGCTCTCTTTGAGCTTTCGGGAAAGCGTTAGGCTAGTTATTCTGATATTGCCTGACGCAGCTGTGACCGACTTAGTAGGTCTTCTGGTCCTTCGGCATTCTTTTTACAAACTGAGCAAACGCAGAAAACCCAGTTCGAAGGAACCGATATGAATCCATAACACAATCCGATACGTAAGATAAAGATTTCGCATCTATGTATGGGCCTCTATATAGGCGCCTAAATGTAACTTTTTTACTACCAAAACTTCCGCAGTCTAATAATACAACATCACTTTCTGATCGTTTCGAAACCGTCATAATCAGTTGCCCACCGAAATAATGATCGATTTTGACAACTTTATGAAGTGTAAAAGTTTGATGAATGGATGCTTTTGACGGTTTCGAAACCGTCAGAAAGTGATGTTGGAACAGACCTAATATAATCAATAAAATTAATTATACTACGCCTTTAGGTATGTAGGTGTTCTGTTAAAAAAAATTGCACTTACATAAAGCAACAATAAACAGAGCTTTAACATGAAAATATGTTTTGAAATTAAATTATATTGTTCATTTGTTCCTAACAAACTCTATGGAAAAGTTAAATATCAATTTAATCGAGAAACGATTAGCGTCAAATTCCCATGATTAATAGCATTGTGGCACCACATCAAACATTTGTATATAAAACTATAAACAAACAATTTCTTGTGCTACCAAAAAGATCCGCATTCTCACTGTTTATTCACGTCAAGAATGCAAACAATGAGCTATAGCCTACTCAATGTGTTTCTGTATAATATAGATAGAAGATATAATAAGCTTTTATTTAATCTCTCCTCGCTTCGTCTAACTGTTTGTCAATAAATTACATTTTCCGTTTAATTATCAAATTTAATTGAAGGAATTTTAATAAAATGTATCGTCGGAATTTCCATTGTGCGTCGTTTTAAAAGCCGAGATTATCAATTATACAGACAAAAGAGTATCGAGTCAGTGTTCATGAGTGACTTGGAAACAGAATCTCTGCCTTTCAATATGTAATTAAAAGTTCCATAATAGCCGTAATGATCTCGGCAATTTCTTGCAGTAATTTAAACCAAATAGACGAAGCCCCGAAACTTAAAACCGAAGCAATTTCTAGTTTAAATAGTTCTAAAACCAACTCTAAAACTGAGTTCATCGTGTTTCGTCTTGAATGTCTGTAAACATTTATTTTGATTTTTACCACCCTTCAGTCATTCTGTCCGGCTATTTCCTGCTCTTTAACAATCGCTTATGGTATTAATGGGCACATGCATAAAAGTCGTGAAGCTTTTTCATTAAGCTTCTATTAATATTAATGACGGAGATTAAGATACTATCTACCACACACAACGTTGGCTTTAGTATGCTACCTTTAATAAACGAAATTACTTATGTACATTAAAATACTTACAAGCTAGTACGTATCCGGCAGTATAATTACATATTTCAGGACAGAAAAACACGGAGAGTGTATAATAACCACGGGTGCTGGGTGCATTAATATGAAGATAAGTACTTTAACGTTGTTTCACTTGAAATTCTCTAGTTTTATTCTATGTTAATACAGCAAGATTTGTACTGTAAACGTAAATTCTCATTTTAAATTAATTATTCTACCGAGATAACAATAAACTCATAAGTTGCACAGATTTTAAGAAACATAAAAATGTACATTTTATGTGTAAACCTATTTTTAGCATTAATTTCATCATTCTGTGAATATTTATTGTGAACACTAACTAAGAAGAAGCATACAGTGTGTCCACGGATTAGTTTGCAATAGTCGAGCCACTTATATTTTTGATACATTTTTCATTGTTTCTTTTGCTTTAAGTGTTTCCTTTATTAAAAAATTGAAACTGCAATTAATTTGGCCTTATACATAACACATTCCTTACTACGGAAATTTTTATTAATTTTAAATATGGATAAAATTATTCAATGTAATCCCCACCCACCTCTACGCTCTTTTCTACCATGTATCTAAATTCCCTGTAGACGTTAACGACACAGAACCAGTTTCATCAAATTTTTAGACTATATTTTTAACGTGTTAATTGTAACATGAATGCCAGGATATTTTACATTAAATTTGTCAATAGTCGTTTGGTAAGTAGTATCTCCGATTCCGTAGCATTTTATTAAATAAATCCGCTGCTGCAATGTGACCCTAACTTTAACTAAGGGTATTAATTACCGACAAGCACTTAAAGAATAAATTTAATTAATCTCTTTGACAATTGCGGGTAATGCGATAATTCTAAATTTAATTTGAAATTTTTGATTGTAAGGATACATTTTTTTTTTAATTGAAAGCCATAAATGAGGCATTTCGAGAATTTTTCTATTATTTCTGTAGGTTTTAATGCAAGTAAAAACTTTTATAAAGAATAACTTTTTTCCTAAAACGTAAAATAAGAAAGTTTTTCCTCTATTGCAGAAAATCCGTGGACACAGTGTATATCTTCGGGTTATTGCAAAAAGTCATTAAGTTACAATACCCAAACGTTTGGATATTCAAATTTTAAATTTGCAGTTCCACAAAAAAATATATTGAAGAATATTTTCGATTGATTTTAGGGGTTTTTACATTTATTATTATGTTTTTAATCACTTAAGAAGGAGTTTTTTCAGTGGTGCTTACGATTAAAATGAACACTTACGCACTTTAAGCTGAAAATTGCAAAAATGTACTTAATGACTTTTCGCAATAACCCGACGATATATGAAAAAAATTAGTAGAATTTCATAAAGAAGGTTGAGATTGAACACGGTCTTTGTGTAGGTCTGTTTGTTGTCATTAAACTTGAATGTGTTCAACCAAACATATTTGTTCCTTACTATTAACTTTGCTTTTGAAATCGAATAAGCCGTCTAACTAAATATCTAGTAATAGAGTGTTCATAATGTTGAAGTTATTTATTGGGCTACTAGCTCTATTTCTTGGATTATTATAATTCTTGTTCGTCATATTGGCGATTGGATTATTATAAAGTCCTCTTCATTAATCAAGTCTTTTACGGTGCGATCCATAATTATTTAGATAAGGGGAAGCTATGAAAAATAAAATCAGAGTCTTAGCTTAATTGATAAAATAGTTAAAATACATTTGACCACAGTAGAAAAAATATCCTAAGTCTTCTAATTGAATGCATAATACATAGTTTGTTAAAATAATATAATATGAAAACGACCAATTTCAAATGCCACGGGATTGCCTGCTGAGAATGACTATAGTGTTCGAGAACATTTAAACAACTAATAGGTTTGACAGAAAACAAAAAGCAAATGTCAGATTAAAAGGTTCGAATCAAACTTCAAAGACTCTGATTTTACTTTTCATAGCCTCCCGTTATCTAAATAATTTTGGATCGCATAGTACGTAACGAGAAGTCAATCCGGGGTCACGTTGTATATTTTTTAGGACATTTCTACTTTGTTTTTATCCCTGGAGTATGCGGGTAAAATATTGTGAAATGTGGATTGGGTCTCTGTAATATCGATATCATAACAACTTTTTAATCCAACACGTTTCCATAATTTCATTATATTGAATCTTACTTTGTTGTCAAGTCAGTAACCCGTTAATAAACTGTATTTTTGTTAACGCCGAAATTCTGAGCAATGTGCTTAACTGTGACATTCTCTTCAATGCAATTTCAAATAATTTTAAATTTATGATCGGTAGCAGTTTTACACATTTTAAAAAATCTTATCCTAGTTTTTTATCATAGCAATGGTACGTGAATTCTTGCACAAAATGTTCACCAAAATGTTAAAATTATACCGTGAAAATTACAACATTAAGGCCCAGTTTAAATTGAAGCTGAAGCTTAAACACATAATAACGATTATTTCAACAACTGTTGTTTAAGTTTTGACTCAAAGTTAAACTGGCATTGTACAACTAGGCCTAAATAAAATGAAGTGCATATGTTCATTACCTCCTTGAAAAAATTCTCCTTAAAAATAATTAAGTCAAAAGTTCAATTTTTTCTATTTATGTGTTTTACTATTGACTTATCTGAATTAACAATGGCTATTCTTGAGAGAAAAAAAACTACGTTCTTTTTATCATATTCAAATACAATAACAAGCTGTTCAAGATATATTAGGTTTGTTCCAGCACAGTTCAGAATTAATTCCGAATTTTTTACGCACGCTCAGAGTTTTAGCAGCGTTCCAGCAGAGAATACGTGAACTGTCAGTTCTATCGAACTAAGAATCCGATGTTCCAGCATCTCGTGCATTCTAACCCATAACGGTTCTAGGACAGTCCTAACAATTCTTAGTCGAGACCTAGTATTTCAAATCCTGTTCATGCGCAGAAGATAAAACGACAAAACGAGTTCACAAACTGACTTGTCTTGTGTTGTTGGTTATGTTATGGTTGACAGGTTTCTAAATATGGAGGAAATTTTATTAGATGAATTATCAAGTACAAGTAGCGATACTGCAAGTAGTGGAAGTACCAATGAAGACTTACTTCAAATACTTGAAGAACAAGATGAAACACGTGCCAAAAACGAAAATTATGTCGGGGATACAGTCCATCTATATACTGATGAAGTGTATATTGAACACTTTCGTGTTTCTAGAGCAGTTTCAGGATACTTGATTGAGAAATTTCTGCAAAGTCCACATTTTCCACCAAATGGAAATTCTGGCGGACATGGCAAACTAACTGGAGAGCAACATATTTTAATTTTCCTGTGGTTTGCAGCACATCAGACGGCATCTTTTCGTGATGTGGGTGATAGATTCACTATCACAATAAGTTTATTGCAGCGCATCATATTTAGAGTGACTTCCTTTTTAAGTGGAATGTCAGCAGAAGTCATTCAATGGCCAAATAATGAAGAAAGAGAAGCTATCGAACAGTATTTTATTGGACATGGATTTCCAGGAGTAATAGGTATAATAGATGGAACTCACATAGAGATGGACAAACCTGCCGAAGACCCAGATTCATATTTGAATCGAAAACACTATTATTCAATTCAGGTAAGTAGTTGTCATAATAAAAACTATGCTTATACTGCTTCACAGTGAAAATAAAGCAAACTTGGCAAGAAATGCAGTTATTAAATAAAAAGTACGCAATGGAAGTAACATATTCATATGGTTTAAATGTATAGAAAAGGATATATCAGCAAATACTTCATTTAAATTACTGAATCTAAAACATTAATTAATTATATCACAAAATCTTCTAAACGGACACTAAATATGTGCACTGACACATATTTAGTGTCCGTTTAAAAGATTTTGTGATACAACTTTTATCGGACAAGAACCTGCTTTAATTATTAATTATTTAGTCACAAAATAAACTGAGAATTCATAATTTCCAGGTATAAATTGTTTGTGACCATGAAAGAAGGATTAGGGATGTATTTATTGGATATCCTGGCTCTGTTCATGACAGCAGGGTGTTTCGTGTATCTCCATTGTCTAACCAATTACCCCAAAAATGTGATCATGGAAAATTTATAATAGGTGACAGTGGATATCCATGCACTCGATTTTTATTGACTCCATTCAGAGACAGGGGACAACTTAATGCTGCACAAAGAAATTATAACAGAGTATTATCTGGAAACAGATATATTATCGAACACACAAATGGTCTGCTAAAACAGAAATTTAGGCAGTTGTACCATGTTAAGTTAAGGGACATTCAAAAAATATGTCATTTCGTTCGGAGCTGTTGTGTTTTACACAATTTAGCCACAAATGACAAATTTGGGTATGAGCCACCTAGTGATGCACAAGAAGATGAAGAAGTTGGGATCTTTGGGAATGAATTTGTAGCAGATGAAAATGATGGCATTGAAATGCGAAATCATATGGCAAGATTAATATACCAAAATAGATAATTTGTAACATGGAAACTTGAAATAAGGATTAATTTTATTTTCTGAATTAAATGTAGGTACATATTTTAGTTTGTTTTGATATAGTTTGTTTTGAACTTATACATATTTTATTTCAATAAATATTTGTAAATGCACAACATAAAATACTGACTCAATTTATTTGTATTAGGTAACAAAAAAAATATACATAAAAACAACATCAACATTGTAGTTACAAAAACAAAATCAATATTCCAGTTTTAAAAATTAAATCAACATTTCATTTATAAAAACATAATCAACAGTTCATTAACATCTTAATAACGTGACAGTGATGTTTCTGTTTATTTTGTAACTACTGCACCTTGAGCACAAAAAAATAAAATATACAGCTGCGGAATCAGAAAGAGGGATACAAGTTTTTTAGTTCGTGTGTTATTATTAAATTCTAGCAATTGTGGTGAATTTAATTAATAACGAGTTTGACTTGTTACACACTGGTATGAACTGAGTAGGTATGTTATCGTTTCGTACTAGCTTTATGTAGTGATACGGAAAGATATCCTGAGGGTGGCAAGTCAAACTCGCTATACCTTTGCACTCGTACATTTCAACTTTTATACCATATTCGGTTTTAAGAGTAAAGTCCCGTAGATGGTGTAAAAACTGAAGTGTACATTTAGTGCAAATTTCATTAAAATTTGTGAAATTATATGAAGCGTTTTTGTTCATTCAACTTTTTAAAAGAAGAACCGATAGTAAAGTGTTAAAGTAAAGTAAACAATAAATATATGGCAATTTACTAAAAACTCTATACTGTGAAAATGGTACAATCATTAACTTAAGAAATACTGTCTAATAGTTCACTTAAGGTTTTATTAAGTTTCTTTATTTCCTCTAATTTTGCTTTTTCTAGTAATAACTTTTCCTCATAGTATTTGCTTCTAGTAAGTTCTCTTTCCTTTAGAATTTCCAGCTTTTGTTTACGATATGTGTCCATTTTGGCATGTATTTCTCGAAACATACTTTCTTTTGTTTTTATTGGCACTAAATTTCTTTTTTGTGCTCGGCTTACTCTCATCTTTTGAGTAGTACAGGGTATAGTATTTTTTTCTATACCTAAGGCAGTGTCTCCCATATTTTCAGGTCTGGTGTCTGATATTTTTTCAGCTGTAATCTCACAGGCAACTGATTTATTTATAATTTCTTTATTGGATGTAAGTAATAATTGAGGATGGATACTTTTCTTGTTTTGAAAAACTTCTTCCATCTCATGTTGAAATTCAAAACTTATGCGACCCCGGCCCGTTTTCTTTTGATCATCCACAAATTTCTTGTAATTTCGTTCAAGCACTTTCCAACGGTTTTCACAGTTTGTAGGGGTATAGTTATATCCTTCCTTGGCAAGTGTTTCTGATACTATTTTCCACATTTGTTTTAAATTCCTCATATTTAAAGAGCCCACTTTATCACGTAATTCTTTATAATTATCAATTAAAAATTTCGTTGCATTTACAGTCCATTCTGTATAACTAGAAACTGCAGGATTTTCTCGTTGTAAATCGTCGACTAAAATAAAACCGCAGGTTTAGTATACTATTTAAGTATTTAATGTTTAAGTAAATTACCTTTTTCCATTATGTCATACAAACGTTTTTGCGTTTAACGAAACAGGAATAATTAATAAATTTTATTCTTAATATAAATATGTAACTATCACTAGTGCGATAATTTGCAAAACTAGTAAAGTACCGACAATGAATGTAACTGACATGAAGCGAGGAAGGCACCAAGGCACTACTTGTGGCGCTATCTGTACGTTTAAAAATTAAAGCTAGCGTTCCAACAATGACAATTCGTAACTCGTTCGTTTCAGAATTTGAACTGTCATGCGCAGTGAAAGAATTCAAGTTCTGATCGAGAACTGTCCTCGAACTGTGTGCTAGAACAAACCTATTGTCTCAAGAGGATTTATGAAGTTCTACCAACCTTCCGTTGTTTTATTTTTTCTCAATTGGACTTGGCAATAAAGTTTATTTTTTATTATTCAAAGCAAATTCATTTTGCCGAGATTATTATGTATAATCTTGTGCCTAATAAAGAGATCACATAATGGAAGTACTAATTTTGATTTACGTGGCATAAATTTGCTTTTAGGTCTGAACACGCTGTGAAAATAACGAGTACCTTACATGGTTAGTAAAACGTCTATCCTGAAACCAAACAAACTTCCCTGCACATGATGAAAAACTCATTATTCAAAGCCACTAAATTATACGGTGCGCAGCTTGAAACTTTTATATATAATTGACGTCCATTAATTTCAGAATTTGTCACTTTAACAACCTGCCGTTGGCAGCAACAAATCGACATAAAAATCTGCTGCAACCCGACCGACCATTAATTCTTTGTTATTGAGCCCGATACAATTTAAAAGTTTCTAATCAGTGTTGCGTGTTTTGTGCACTGCAATTCATTTCACAGACGAAAAATTATTCCGAATGGGGACGAGAAAATGAGTATCGTACAAAGCAGTATTTATTCCTCTAATTATGAAACTGAGGACAAAGAGAATGGACGGATCTGGAACTTGCAAACTGGAATTTTCAAATAACTGAGTAAGTAATTTCGATGCGTTCATTCTACTGCATTACACAACATGCAACGCCACTTTTCATCAAAGTATTAACAAAAAATAGATTCAATTACTTTGGACATGTGATAGAAAATTAATTCAATTAAAAAACTTGGTTAAAATACATTTTTTTCCTAATTCCAATTACAGAATTTCACATTTTATTACTAAAATAATAAATATTTGAAATTATTTTTTAAAGATATGTTTCTGGAGCAAATGCAAAAAATAATAACTGACCTCTACCATCAATTTTGCATACACTCGAGGTAAAACACGGTAATTCCATCGCTAGCTCATTATTCAAATCCCCTAGATTACTCAACGTAGAGGCTAGTATTAGGTAATTATTTTGGAACACTCAAACTAATGAATATTGTGGCTGCTAATGAATACTGTGGCTCCCTTCGCTGCTAAAAATTGTTCTCTGTGTAAACTACTGGACTAACAATTTTTTTAATTGTAGCAGAATAACATATGAAATATAAATAAATATACCTACACTTAGAAAATAATGTGATAACGTGATATTCTAAAAAAATAAAATAAAAAGCTTCAGAAAACATTTTGACATAACAGCAGCGAGTAAATGAGTTCCTATTTAGAATTTTAATAAAATTCAAAAACATTTCCTTATGAAAAAGCAATAACTGCGATGGATTTTCTCTTGAACGGACAATGTTTAGTCCGCCTGTTTGAAGTGTCCGTTCTAGAGAAAAAGAACAATAATACACAAACGAAAAAAATTAAGAATATGTTTTTCATTTATTGAAATCTTAAAATAATTACACCGATTAGTAAAATATAACAAATACGAGCCCTACCTCTCTTTGGTAAAGAAAGGGACAGTTAATAAGTTACTACTCAGCGGTATACCAGCTAGGCCAATACTTTTGACGCAGGGCTCGTAAATGAAAATTAATTCTATGTAAAATAACACGATTTTTGCCTTGCCGTTTTGGTATAATAATTGGTAGTTTTTTTTTATGTATTTCAACATTTCGTATTGTTGTAAATCATTATTATTAATGGAAATTTGTTTTAAACGTCGCACTATATCTATATCTTGAATGTCCTTCATGTACCAACTAAACTTTCTTCATCCGACGAGGCATTAACTTCTGCATTACCAACTGGAAAAGTATCAATTGTTCCGTTTTTGGAAACCAAATTTAAAAAAATTTTAATTGCTGCCAATTGATTCACGGCAACATTCATTTCTCTTTCCAAATTTCAAATTCTGCTCTCCCAAAAGAGTTGTAACTATTAGGAGACAGAGGAAGATATTCTCCCAAGCATCTTGCATAAAATATATAACATCAAACTTGACCACTCATTTTCATTGGAAACAGTGTCTACCGAATATTTTCAAGTCTGAGATATTTGGGTTGTCCAGAATCCAGCGAAATAATTTTTTTTTGTTAGCCGACTTTCGTGTCAAAATTTCGCTACCATTCACTCATTATTACATCTGGCATCCAGGACTTGCGATGAAAACAACGACGTCGGGAAAATAATCTAAAATTATTTTTTCTTACAAAGGCTCGAGGTCGAGCAAATTTTCAGGTAAGTTTCTCTTTTCTCCAGCCCAGTTCCACACATTTTTACCGTCCTGTTCATTTCTCTTTCCTTAACAAAAACGCAATAAGATAGATCAGCTTCTTGTTCATCATTGTAAATGTCCAAATCAGAGTATACTCCTAAAATAGTTGAAAGTTTTTCTTTGAAATGTTGGTTGTCTTTTGGGTCAATCCTCTTAAAATGAAATTGTCACCTTTTGAATTTTTTAAATGCTGAAATTTGCATAATTATTAATCATCTTCTTTGCTTTATTTCTGATTGCTTTATTTCTGATGATAGACCTGATAAAGACAGTACTTACTTCCTTGCTTTCACTTCTCGTTCACGTTGAACCCTTCTAACTACCTTTAAAACTTACTAACTTATGATAATAAGTTCCCGTTACCCCAGTAGGTCTTGGATGTGTACGTCTCTGTGGCACGCGGTGGCACGTCTTTTCTTAGAAAACTGAATGACGTTTATAATTTGTATGTGTCACATTAGAATTAGAATTCGACAATATGAAGCGACGTGTAAATCTTTGCCATCAGCAAAATGGGCACCATTTTCAACAACTTTTATGAATATGCTTTAACATTGGAATTTTTCGTTAATATACGTCATGTTTCTTTAGCCTGTAGCGTTTTGATATGTGTCGATTGATTAAATTGAAATGTCATTCTGATCAATTACCTTAAGAAAAGACATGCATTCACGCTTCCCAAGCCTACTGGGGTGACGGGACTTTATGACAATATGTTACTTATTACTACTAGGTAGGTACTTATTATCATTTAAGTGTTCAATTATTTCAATATCTTTTCTCAAGCATAAAATTTTGTCAGGTCAAAAAGCGATCAAAAGATGTCGCTACTTAAAATATTCATAAAATTTTTCTTATGGTAGCCTTTTATCACTTCTATTAAATAAGGGTCGTCCTTCCGGCCCTTGCGAGAGCGATGTTTCTGTCGCAGTTATGGTTACTACCGACTTCTAAATGTTGATTCATTGATAAAAACAAGACAAGCTCAGTCATGTGACATTTTAGCCAAAACATGAAGCGTTAAGGCGATTACACAATGCATTTGCATAAAACATAAGATATAAGCCGTAAGTAGTAATTCGACCTATGTAAAGAAGTGCGCTGTAACACAATAGCTCCGTAACCAAAACAAAGCTTATGTGTTTCTTACGGCTTATGTCTTATGTCTTATGTTTTATGCAAATGCATTGTGTAACCGCCTTTAGCAAACAATTAAAGGCGTGACATAGTAATATTTTTAAAATATGACATCTCCATGTTGTCCGCTTAAAAGAGATCAAATAATTGTGTGTATCAAATCTAGAGTCAGTCCGCGTTCAAGAAAGAGTCCGCTGGACAGAAATGTCTGCAATGCATATCAAAGACAACTTATTGGTTCCTAAAAAATTGTCCTCTCAAAAGGGGTGTCCGTTAAGGGAGAGTACACTATATTATGTTTTGAAAATAATGGAAAATTTTTAATAAAGATTGTACTTGGACTAAATTCAAATAAGCCTATCATATTTAATTTTTGCTGATTTTCTTGTATTGTTTTAGTTGCTTCGATTAGATATAAGTTGGTAGATATTTGTTGCTAACAATATGGTATGCATAAAACATATAGTTCGTCTAGAAAGTATGCGTGTTAAGGATTCATTTTTTGATTTAATTGTAACTTAGATTTATTTTAGATTAAGTTTCAATTCTTTAGTTTCTTTTGCCACGAGCAATCTCTCCGCATTTTAGAATTTCCGTGAAATTTAAAATCCTAGAGTTCGGCATGCCTACGATCCGCAGCTGCATACTTGCGTTTCTTAACACTTGCGACATTTACAAGAACTCCTTGATGTTCGTTTACAGCCGAATTTAGTGTTTTCGGTGAAACTACCTAATGTCTACTCACGAAATAGGAATTTGCCATCTGTTAGACGCAAACAACGGTCCTTTTCATTTTCGTAAACAACATAATAAGTTTATATTAATTCTAAGTATAGTTAAAATTTACAGAAAATAAGAAATCACCTTCCTTACTGACTTAGTGTTCAGGCATTAGTATCATTAATTTTACAGAAGGAAAACAGTCGAAAAATATCACCAGCCGAGAACGGTTCAGTCAATTCAAATTCGCGTCTTGTAATTGCATTTTATTCAATCACCGAAATTTATCTTTATTTTTCATTAAACGAATTGTTATCGCCGCAGTAATTTAATAATTAAAGTTTTGTAAAGTGTAAATAATTTTGTAAATAAAGTTTGTGAATTAGTGCTGTGTTTTTATGAGAAAATAACGACTTCTACTTAGTCTGCTGTCCATAAGAATCAAGTCGAGTCAAAACAATGCGGAAAAAAAAATGACACTGTACCTTCCAGTGTTTGAAATTATGAACGAAACAATTACAATAGAGGCAAACAATTCTAATTATTTGTTTAATCCTGAAAGTTATATTAAACATTCAGGGAACCTGAAATCAAATGAACTGCGTCCTAAGTAGATTTTATGGTAGAAACAGTTTTACAAATCCTTTTTTTGTTTAATTATGCACCCCTTTGTTGAAAATGTTGAAAAGTTTTCACAATTATTCTCAAATTTGACACAATTACTTAAATTTTTCTGTTTGTTTAAAAGTGTTAACATTCAACGTCTGTGGTCACTCTTTTTTGTTAGATTCTTTGAAAAATATGATTTTGACAAAATACTGTGCTCCTATAAATATCGTAAATATAATAACGCGTGATCAATATCTCTTCTCATTAAGAGACCTATGGAAAGAAAATTGTATGTCTTTGATTAATTCATTTTTTTCAAATTCAATTATTTATAACTGTTAGTAAGTTTAATTCATTAACAGAAGTCTTTGTCATTGATTGAAATTTCAAAATTCCGGATACTTTCTAGACGATCTATAGTACATGCTAATACTTCAAGCATCTACTTCGAAAGTACTTACTACATTAGCATAGTACTTACTATCCGCATCTATTAGATACTATTATGTGTAAGAGTACATAGAAGCACCCACTATAAATTTTGTAGTATCTACTTCAAAAGTCTCAAAATTCGGCTGCCGCGTAGTATGTACCTACTTCAGCTGCTATTTTTTAGTAAACTTATTCGACACGCGGTTGAATTACAATAAAATATTATGGCTACTTTCATAGTATATACTTTAGAATTATAGTACCTACGTACTTTATGTAATAGAAGATACTTCGAAGAATATACTAATTTGAGAAGTATTAGCATCTATTTGATGCATACCACCCATTACTCTATATAAACAGTGAATATGGTTGCCTAACTAACCGGTATGTCTAATAACCACGTATTTAATAACTGACAGTTATAACATTGCGTATTAAATGCACTGTCAAAAGCGTTAGCAACATGCAAGAGTGATAACCAATATCTGGAAATGCGAAATGCATTATTAAAATTAAATGGATGAAACTATTTATCATAAATTATTATATAATTCATCTCTCTCTGTTCATTGAAATAAACATAGGGAAAGTTACCTCTCACATTAATTTTACCTAAAAAAGTGACAGAAAGTTACCAACTGCTACCTTTTGTGAAAACCAATATGCAGGAATATAAAGCATTTTCTAGATATAATCGAAACATCTCATTTATTTTAGATAAAATATCCTAATATGTATAAAAAATACTTACTGGCAAACTTAATAAACAACGGTTCTTTTCTTTAATGTATATCGGCGAGTAGGATTTTATTACGTGTTCCTTATGTAAATAAAAAAATGCTATCTTGTTTTACACGTTTAACATCTCGTGTTGTATAAAATATGATAAAATATAGTACACCAGCACGACTAGTTTTACGTTAAGTAAAAACATTAATTAAAAGAACGCACATACAACAAGCTTGCCTTATGTTTTGCTGCAATGGTTTGGCGCAATTTGATTCAATGGTGACTCGGTATACAATTCCATGTATGTAAATGCCGCATTACATCGATTTCCTTCCTATTCATTACATTACTTATGCAAATGTAGACAAACATCAGAAATTTTTTGTTGGTTCCTATTTATTTTCGTTACTCGGAATGCTTTCTTGCCGTTATTATTTAAAAGCGCGATTCGCAATTCACTCACAAATAATCATTTGCGTCCGAATGAAGCGGGGCCGATGAGATAGTCTTTGTGCTTTCAGAAAATTTACATTTTAAATTTACGTTTCAATTAAAGCACATGAATGTACGTAACGCACTATGTACACACATGGGTTTAAATTCACTGTTTGAAAAACACAATCACATGGAATTTCACAGTTCGAACTTTTTTATCAGTAATTTAACAATAACAAAATATGCGCAGCATACTAATACGTTGTACGTACCTACATTCTTGACCAGCTTTTTGCCTATCATGATTCCTTTTGTAAAGATAATAAAACACTACAAAAATTAACTTTTTTCTGTAATATAACACTTTTATTCAATTTATTTATCCTCTGTTACAAACAAAATTGATTTTCACCACTCTTTGATAACTTAAAAATTAAATAAATAAAAAACTGAATAATTATGAAATAAGAACAAAGTCCCACTCAAATACATACGAGGATCGTTAAAATGTAATTTTAATGAAAATACGTAGTTGTATTAGTCCGATTAAGGACCGGTCTTTCCATCTCTTAATAAACTGACTGACAGATAACTAACAAGGAAATAGTTCATAGAAACCATTCAGAAAAATCAAGTTATTCGCCGAATAGCTTTAACGGACAGATGGAAAGACCAGGCCTTATTCTACACAATTTTGCACATTTTGAAAATCCCAACTAGTTTTCGAAAAAAAAACCATCATCAGAGGAAAAAATCTTCCGAAAACCAGGTCTACTTTATATAAAAGACTATCACAAACATGTTAAAAGCAAATTAAAATAATTAATTAAACTGAGGGCCAGTTTCATAATCAAATTTAAAGGAGACTTTAAAACTAAAGTCACATTCAGATGTGTAAACAAATGTGTTTTCATATTTGTTTTGACATCTGAAAATGACTTAAAATTAAAGTCTCCTTTAAATTCGATTATGAAACTGGCCCTGAATTTGTCAAATGATTAACAGTGCGTGCGGTCTGGGGTGAACTCAGTCGACCTCCTTACAAAATTGTGTGGAATAAATGAGACTATACAACTTCGTATATTCATTTAAATTAATTTTTAATAGGTTCACTATAATTGATTTTCGCAAAAAACTTAAAAATAAATTAAAATTTTCTTTAAGAAAACTTGTTTACTTCAAAATCTACTCGTTGTAATAAACTAAATAGAATTTGATGAATTGCAAGCGGAACACGAATATTTACGTATTCAGATACTGGAAATGCTCTTTCCATTCAATTAAACCTATACTACATCAGTTCAACTCTAAAACTCTAAATTACGACAACTTACAGTTAGTTAACCAAATACACATTTGTTTTGAATTACAACTAATCAAAGTTTGAAACTGTTAATAAAATCCTTTCTATTAATATTCTATAACGTGTAATGCTAATAATTTAAAGCTTAGTAATCATGTCAATTAGAGATACATAAGTGGAAAAAATGTCAATATTTCAATCTTAAAACAAAAAAAGAATTACAAAAGTGGCTTTTAAAAAGCAACTTATTTTTCACTTACGCAACTATCACAGGTTATTTTTTTTTTGTTAACACTTACAATTTTAGTAACCCCTTGAAATAATATATTTTTTAAACGCTATGAAAGATAACAGCCGTATCCAACACTAGTTAGGTCTGCTGCATTGTTAGGCTATAGATTAAAGATGCAAGAAGAGCGGATAAAGATTTATATCATAAAATCTTTTAACCGGAAACTAAATCTCGCACTATACACTTAACGTTTCACCGTCGTTCGACAGCTTCGTCAGAAGCGGTTAAAAGATTTTGTGATACAAATTTCATCGGACAAGAACCAACTTTCAAGATAAAGATTTAGTTTGATAGAAACATAGAACAAGAAAATATTAGCTATTTTTGTAATAGAAATTGGCACCGAGGAAGAGAAAAGGAAAAACGTTTTGATGTACCTAGTATGTCTGAAAAGTTAATAACTTTTTTACTGAGCCTGCAAAACGGCTCAGATAATAATATTTCAGATAATAAACTATTAGAAATATAATCAATAGTTCACACTAGGGGGAGACTCTTTCGACGCCAGTTCCCAATATTAAACAAACCTGAAGACTACGCAGATTGTTAGTGGCTGGCAGTTCTTTTTGCTGAATTTAGAAGTGAAATATTATCGGCACGTAGTAAAGAAATAACCTGTACATAGATACTTTTTACTTGTTTGATTGTGCTGTGAAAATACAGTCAGAATGACAAATAATGTCCAATAATATGTTAAATTGTGATCTAATCCCTTCTGACCAGTGCGTTGTCTCAAAATAAAATTCGATGTGTATTTGTGTACCTGCTTGCTCGTCTGCTTGTTCGCCCACTGGTGTTAGCGGTCAGAAGTGATTAGAGCCCCATTTAACATTTTATTGAGGAGACATTATTTTTGATTATAACTGTACTATTCAGTTCGAATGTAAATTTTAGGATGAATCCTTGAAAAATACATTTATTTTTATTAAAATTAATAATATGTCTATATTAAGAATAAACAGTATGTAAATGACTTTCCAGTACTTACAGAAGCGGATATAATGCAAATACCAGTTTACGTGCCTCAAAATGTATATTTCAGATGTTCTAGTATTTTTTAATAATTTTGTACAACCTCTCTATCATCTGTAGTCTGTGTCACATCGAGAATTCAGTATAAGCGATCCAGTAATGTTTTTCTTATGAGCCAAAAGTCGACAGTGTCACCGCTTACATTATTGCTATTGAATTATAGAACACCGAGTTCGAAGCTTGGCAACACTCTTTTACATGTTGCCGCAATGAATTTTCTCGGTGTGACTTGGACGTCGTATATTGGATAAACAATATACAGTATAGAATTGTAGCGGTAAATTTTGATACATGCTTTTTGAATTTGGGAAAATGCAGGAACTTTCATAACGAATAAATTTTTCAGAAATCAATAATAAAAATTTTTCCTATATCTCTCAAATTTTCTACCGGTCACTGTACATATATTCATACCTATTTGAGGCGCTGCGCGCCGCGCCAGTTGCAGTATCTATTGAAATATACAGAGGGGTGATAAAATCCCGCACCAAGCTCATAATTTGTTTATTTAATGTTTTTTTTTGCAAAATGCTAATCTAAACAAAACACATGTTAGTACAAAAATCTTTTCGTGATCGGCATTTGTTTTTCTGCTGTGACGTCATCATTATTTTTTTTTAATGGCACCCCTACCTTTTTCATGCAGATTTTGATCGTCCTTCTTGTCAGTTAAATGGTGATATAAAAAATACATAACAAATTTTTCGAAAAACTAGACATGATCCTAACCACCGCTCGTCTGGAATTTTGTGAAGAATTTGTGTTACGCTGCAATGAAGATCTGAACAATTGGTTCATGGGGAACTGTTTGAATAGTTTCGTTAATTTTTCTTTGTTTTGTTATCAATTTCAAGATTATCTTTAAAATAAAATAGAATTGTGTTTTTGAACTGTATAGTCTATTTTTTTGAAAACTTATTCTGTAAGGTACTAATTTTTTATGTCACGATTTAACTGACAAAAAGATTATCAGAATCTGCATGAAAAGAGAGAGTTGTCATTAAAAAAAAACTCTGGAAAAACAAAAAGATTTTTGCATTAAAATGTGCCTTTTTTTAATTAAAAGTTTACTTTTGCAGTATTTTTCAAATAAACATTAAATAAAGAATTTATCAGTTAGATACGGGACTTTATCACCACTCTACACATTTTCTCACAAAAATGTCGTTTTTTTTATTTTCATTTAATGATTTATTTGATAAATGAAAACTCGCTTGCTTTTTCAATGTCATTTTAATTATGAAAAGAAAACAACTTCATATCGACCTCGATACAGTTTCATTCTTTTCATCACGAACAATAATCACACTTATATCGCCAGTTTTTTTATATTTACAATAAAATTTTGCGAAATCTGAGCAAGAACCTTTAATTAATTCATTAATTTCCTGTATGTAACTTACAAACTACACATACAAAACTTCTGCTCTTAAATGTTTGGGAATGGAGCTTTATGAATTTTTTGTAATACTTTAATGTTATTTCATTATAACTGCATTGTTTCAGTGGTTGTTATGCTAACCATAACGGCCTAGGCCAGTTCAATTTTAACGGCCACGGCCATTATTACTATTTGCTCTGTATCTCTGACGTTACTATAGTTACAACTAAATCACACTCATAATTTGCTACTTATCGAAGTTTATTATTATGAATGTTTTTGCCAAAATATTTATTTCATCACTTAGTATTACGAAAACTACAATGTATTTTTTTTTAATGTCATAAAGGTTGGCCATGAAAATTAGAACTCATGTCGTAGCTTGGCATCTAACACATGCCATCATGGCATCTAACACATGCCAAAACTGACAATTTAAAGTACATGAATGGAGCTAAGACATGAATTTTCTTTTCCACAGCCACTCCTTATGGCATTTTTAAAAAAGCACATAGTATAGAACAACATACGGCCGATATGCATATAACAAACTCGGATAATTTATCCGATAATTTATTTTATAATTTAGAACTTATCCTCATTCGTTATATCAAGCATATCGGCCTAATACCGTTATATATTATAACGTTCTTACTTTTTTTGGAGTCTGTAACGGATCTGCAATCTGTCATTGCCAAATGCTCGATTTTAATTTTGTTATTGAATACAAAAAATTCTTATCAATACCATCCAGTATTCTATATTCTTTATACAGTGTGTTTCACTTTACATGAAGACACCTGAATAACTTGTTGATTAATAACGCAATTAGTATAAAATTTTTACCAGAGATAGAGACCATTACGATTAATCTTTTTGTAGGAATGAATTCTTTTGAGTCTAAATCTGGCCAAGTATGATTTAAATAAAAACTAGTGTTTCAAGTAAAGTCATAGTAGCGATGTAGATAGAGCAAAAAAGTATTTAAAAAAGTTGTTGCTAACCACTAAAATACTTCAAATACGAAAAATTTTAATTTTTAATTTTTCTACATTTTTGTGCAAACTCATTGAAAAAATTCAAAATTAAATATGTGCTTGAAGGTGACTTAGTTGAAAAATCTCATATTTAATAGTGTAACAAAATTATGATTTCATATTTAACGTATTTTTCAATTTGTGCAAAATGTCATTGAATTCTGTTAAAAAACGTACAGATTTTGATAATTTAAACGTATATTTTGTAGTTTTCTAGATTCTTTAGACAGGATATAGATCTGTCAATTTTTAATATTTATTAAAATAAAATATTTATTAGGTCGTTCGGAAAAAAATCGTCGTATTATGTATAGAATTTTTGATTCCAGAAAAGTTGGATGATATCATCGTGGAATATAACTGCTAGCAGAAAGATGGCAAAAGGTCACTGATGCAAATGGTGATTATACATATAGTTTAATCAAATTTATATACTTATGAATTAAAAAGAAAACGACATTTTTTCCGAACAATCTAATATTATATTACAGTAAAGCTCCCCTATTCCAGATCACCTGAAACTGGCTCAATTCGGATTAGTGGAAAATCCGGATTGCTGGTACAATAACAAGGTAATTAAGGAAAGGCGTAATAAATGGTGAAACCATTATTTTAACAAATATTATACATATTTTGAAAGAAAACTAAACAATACTAAACCATTAAAAATAATCGTTACAAATATATTATTAAAAAATCGAATATACATTAACTCGAAATTTATTGAAAATATTCTGATATTTTTGTTTGGGGAATGCACCCGCAGCCTTGCATAACCTCCTTGCATGCAGTATTTATCCTTTTTATGTTCCACACTTATCCCTTTATTTTGTAACTCCTAACGACATCGATACATAACAATAATCGTTAAGTGACATAACAGGTGATCAGTATCTTTTCTAATCAAGTGACCTATGGACTTAGTCTTAGACTGAAAAAAAGATCAATTTAGTTTTTCAGTTTCCATTGATAACCTTGTTTATATTTTTTCACTTCTGACGAAGCTGTCAAACGATAGCGAAACATTACGTGCATTAGTGTGCATTTTCAGTGTCCGTTTTAAAGAATTTGTGATACAATTTTCATCGAACAAGAAAGAACCTACCTTAATTATAAAAATTAAAAACATAAAAAAATAATCTTCCGAATACAATTCGAAATTTCGCTAAATTAAAAAATAATTCTCCAGATATTTTCTCAAATTTTTTGCCATTTAACCAGTCGAGCCCTACGAAATCTCGTGTCTATTGCCTGGCAGCAAATCTTCGAAAGAAAATCTGTCGAATTATTTTCAATTTATACTCAATTTCTTGTGATATTACATAATGTATGAAAATATGGGATATTTCTGTGCTTCCGCTGTCATATTTTGGGAACTATCGTATTCTGATAAGTGAAACCAAGCCTCGTGTGAGAAGAAAGTTTTGTCCAATATTATTATATTATTTTGTCCAATATTATTATCAGTCCAAAAATTAGTTATAAAATTGTCCCTTTTTGGAAAACCGTGAATGGCAGTCATGTGATAAATGAACAAGTCCTTTTTCAGAAGAGTTTTGCATGTTCCATAGGCAAGATCACTTGTTATGACAGATGACAGTTCGAGAGCATTAGTCATAATTTGTGTGATATTTTTACGTATCTTATCACTTCTTGTTTTTGGTCTCCCATTTGACTATTTTCTTGCAACACTGTTCGTTTCATGAGACAGCCCAGCAAATATGCTAATTAATAAAATCCTTCTAATGTAAAATAATTTGTGGAATATTTTCCCGAAACTCTTTCTATCTTGCAATTGAGTAGATCCATTCGTCATTTTTTGTGCTACGATGTACAGGTGTCCCATTTTCGATGGTATTCCACAGGTTTCTTCGTTAATAATGGAAATAGAAAGAAACTGAGCACGCAATATTGGGTCAACTTTTTATGCTAATTTGAATGGCCAACTTAAAAATTTGCTGTTCCTTGCCATTTTCGCGGTACAGTTGGAAAACGAAAAATTCATCAATTTTCAAACCCGCATATTTTTTTATTTTTAAAGGTATCGAAAAATGACAAAGGCATTTTTTTATTCGACTTTTAACGTAGATCATGATTCTTTAATCAAATCACATCAAAAGTTCATAATAACCGAAATATAACCACAACTAATGTCTCGAATACCATCGAAAATGGGACACCCTGTACTTACGCTCCAATCTTTAAGGATTTTTCTTCTAATCTGCAATTATAATTTATCAACACAAAGTAACTTTTGTCAATATAAAAAGCCTTAACTTTTGGTCATTATAGGAATCTTCACAGTAGCGTCACTCGAGTATAACTGTCACATTTACCATGTTGTTTGATACCTACCGATTTGCAAATTACATTAGATTTCCATAAGGGCATCAAATAGTATGACGTTTAAATGACGCTACTGAGTAATTACTTATTATCCGTTCACGATCTTTTTGCATTCTAGTAGGCCATGTTTTTTTTTCGTTAGATTACGTGCATGTATTTTGGTAGAACTCAAAATGTGACAAATGTAAACTATGATGTAAACTTCTGACACTTTAACGTCAGTCCCATCGACTATATTGCTTCTTATACTCTACGATGGTATGAAGAAAGTAAAATAATAGCATTAAAACAAATAATTACTTGTGACTTTGATGATTTCGAGCATTTTGACTTAGTATTACAATGTATTTTGGCGTCAGTTTTCAAAAATAACCATCAAATTAAAATGGAACATATTCACTTGGAGGTACCAACAAAAATGTCACCCTAACACAGCCTACTCAAAATAGGCAAAATGCAAAAACAACGTGAATGGATAATATACAATGTTTTGATTTTGATTCTTTTACATTTGCATGAAAAATATGTACTTACTTCACTCTGGTTTGAATGTTTTTGGATCACAATTTATGAGATGAGAATCACATTTTAACGAAGTTAGTAAACATAAATTTAAACACACTTATTACCAAACAACGGACATATGTATACCTGTTCACGGTTACTTCGCCTCAAGGACGCAACGCGTACGTAAAGTAGCAAGTCCATGAACGCCGGGCAGGAGCCGGGTCAATATATTAATATATTACTTTCAAAAAAGTGATTAATATGCTATAATAAACATAAAGTTATAATCCGTAAATTATAATTTCTTATTTTGAAAGGATTACTACAGTTATTTATAATTTAAACTATAGTGATGCCAACACCAAATTTTACGCTCGAGATATTAAGATGACCAGCTACAATTCTAATGCCGCGCAGGGCGTGCCGTTCATGCGAATGACATTGAATTCCATCTTTCCGTCTGTTATGTGCTTATTACTAAAAGTCGTGCTTAAGAATTTAACCACGATATTGCAAAATTAAACTTGTGAGAATACATTTACCTAAAATTTAAATTTACATATCCACACATATTAGTTTTAATAGAATATTACATAACGAGAGTTGTAAATAGCATATTACGCACGGTGGAAAAGTTGCGCATAAGCCGCGCAATGGCGAATGCAAGTAATTCCACAAGTGCGTAATTGCTTTACAACTCGAGTTTTGTACTATACTTTATCTACGACCACAAAAATTACCTTATTATTCAAGTTCAAAATAATCAGCAATGACACTTGCAATTTCGACGACTGTCAATCTAATGCGATGCGGCTACGTAGATCTAACTACAAGCGTGCGTAAAGTAGGTGCAAATGTCTTGGCTGTGCGTTTCTCTTACTTAACGCATGACGTTTGTAAACACCCGCTTACTTAATTTATGTGTTGTACATAATTCGTCATTTACAGTAGTGGTCGTAGATAATGATATATTGTGCAACAAGTTTTATAAACGGCATTTTAGTCACGAGTTTTAATTAGGCACGAGCGAAGCGTAGCGGAGCGAGTGTTTAATAAACGAGTGTCTAGAGAAGTTTATAAATCGAATTGCATACTATACTTTTTCTACGACCAACACAAAAATACTAAAATTCGGAAATTGTGCCGTGACGCCGTGACTAAAACGCACAAAGTCACAGCTTGTCAATGTGTATTTAAAAGATCGCTTAGCAACGTGGAAACAATAATACGATAACTTGTGTTTTAAAGATGAGAGTAGAAAAAAAATACTGCTGTGTCCACGATATTCACTCAATTTATTCAGAAAGGATAAAAATGTCACTTTTTTTCTGTCAAAAAATAATTGAGAGGTCGACGTTCTTGAACCGAAGACGATCACTTACAATATGAAACTTTTTAAACAGTAAATCAATTGAGATGGATTGACTTATTTAGTGTTTGATTTCGTTGTATATGTAGAAGTGGCCATAGTAAGTATTTAGAAAATATAATTGTAACCTCCGAACTTAAAATTTATTTCCCATTTTCTCGAAAAAGCACCTTAAATTTTACCACTTAGAAATATGATATGTAATATCAACTTAATAATGATATAGGTATACATAAAATTCTTTTTTCACAATAATTATTACAATTTAGAATATAAACTACGTATTGGTTTAGGAATAGAAACGTGTGTAAATCGGAACCTGCTTTAAAAAATATATATTGTACCTTCTTTAAGGGTGAGAATTAGATTGCGGAAATAAAATTCAGGTCCTATTCATTCTATTTCCGTCACAAAGAAATAAATATATGTATTTACTTATTTTCTGGTTCACGCGCCTACTTCTTCATGCTACCCGTCGCATTTCAGCGTCCACTGAATTCAAAATAAAGTGCTAAAGCCTTTATTATTTACCCCCTCGGCACATATTTCTTGTTTATTTTTTTTATATCCACCGTCTTCGTTCGTTCTGTACCCCGTCGCTATCATAAAAACCCAATCAAATTTTACTCGGAGCGAATTCAAACGGTGTGCTTTCCGTGTTTATAACGAAGCTGCAATTCATGTTATGCTTTATTACTAACAAGGAAAAGTTTTAATGAAGATATCTTATGCGGGTTTGAACTCTAAAGCAGAACTTTACACGAAATTTGCTTCTTTGAATTATAGAACTTGCAAACTAGGTACAAAACACGAATTTCTAAAATATAATTTTATTTACTAACTTATTTGCCAGTTGATTTGAAGAACTTCAAATTATAATAATAAAAAATAATGCAAACTATGTTGTGAACTCGACAACACACATGTCGAGAGTGAGTGAAGTTCGGTTTAAAAATTGGACGTACCTGATTTCTCACGTTGATGACCAATTGAGTGTCACCAGAACAACAGAAAGTCAATATTAATATTATCCCGATGACGTAACAATTGACAAATCGCGATTCGTCCACCATTTTCGCGTAATGCCTCAATTGTTTTGAGCGTTAATTCTCGAAACACGCCATAACACAACAGCTGACTGAGAAATAATGTGGCTCGGATAGGCAACATGCCAACTCCTGAGCTTTGCGCACAATCTATCTACATGTGGTATTGATTCGGTCGAATTCGGCAAGCCTCGAGAAAATTCAAAATTTACTCCGAGTTTAAATACTTTATATTTATTAGGGCATTTTCTAGTTATAAACCAATTAATAAATATTAAACAACACTAAAAGGCGTACTTCTTACAAAAGCTTTCTTCAAGAACTACGAAGAGCAGATTAATTTATTTACAAACATACATCAAAGACGCACCAGTTCTAAAATAATTAGAATTACATACTTGTATGTCAAACTTACAATAAGTCAAGCACCTTATTTTAAAACCTACAGTTCTTTTTTCGGAATTCAATAGCAATACTTAATGGGTGATTACTTAGAATTAAATAAATCAATTGTGTGGTCCATTCATCACCTGATTAAAAATATGTAAATTCTTCACTTGGAAAAAAGTAAAAACGCCAATTTGACTTTTTGTAATTTACTACTTTTTATTATACAGAGTGGAAAGTTTAACTGGAATAAATTCTGTAAATTAGAAAATTATCATTTGTAGTAAAATTCTTGGAACAGGTCAATTTTTAATTTTAATGGCGCAATTTAATTTAATCTTTTCAATTACTTGAAGGGATGAAACAACCCCTAACTTTTTTTTTAATGGAAGGGTATGTTGAGTAATTTTATTTCTTAAAGCTTGTTCAATTGGGAGTACAGCTACGTTTTTATTTTTTTAACTTTTCTTAAACAGTAAAAGGGGAAAGAATTTTTAAAAAAATTTTGACTAGAACGATTTTAATGCATCAGATGTTCAAACTGCTCGCCACCTCTCACTTGGCAATACCCTAATCGATTATAAATTCCATCCCTAACATTTTGTAACATTTCCGGCGTTACTCTCCTAATTTAAAGCCGAATTCTTTCCTGAAGTTCTGCTATGTCGTTTGGTATAGGCACATAAACTTTACTTTTTTTTTTCCTTTTACTGTTAAAGAAAAATTAAAAAATAAAAACGTAGCTGTATTACCAATTGAACAAGCTTTAAGGAAAAAAATTACTCAACATACCCTTCCATTTAAAAAAAAAAGTTAGGGGTTATTTCACCCCTCCAAATAATTGGAAAATTAAAGAAGTCCCTTTGTAATATGCGCCATTAAAAATAAAACTTGACCTATTCCAATAATTTTTTTACAAATCGTAATTTTCTAAGTTACAGAATTTATTCCAGTTAAACTTTCCACTGTGTATATTTTTTTTTTTTTTAACTAAATTATTTCTTCCCAAAAGTCTTTAACTCGGCCCAAAAATTCTTGAGTTAATTCAGCTCTTAAACACTCATTATACTCAATTTGACAAGTTATTTATGATAATATTACATTAACTACAAGTTACACAATCACCAAGGGCATTTTACATCAGTGAAAACTCTAGTATTCAGCAAAATTATAAATTTCAAATTATCGATGGAAAAAGAATTATGTCGTAGATTGCATAAAGGCCGTTTTACACTACCCTATGTCTTGTACAAAATTCGGCACGGCCGTAAATAGGGCGCGGCGAAGGTGGCACTTGTCATGGACGCTAGCGAAAGAAGGGCGCCTAATGAATTGGGCTGTATTGGGTTAAAGAAGAAACAAAAAGCGCATGTACTTAAATTAAACGGATAAGTTGTGTATAATCAAACTAATTTTACTGATAAAATTCAAATTTAGGAAATAAGAACAAATTATGCAAATAAAAATTCCAGACTGT
Source organism: Dorcus parallelipipedus (assembly GCA_958336345.1). Classification (NCBI taxonomy): domain Eukaryota; kingdom Metazoa; phylum Arthropoda; class Insecta; order Coleoptera; family Lucanidae; genus Dorcus; species Dorcus parallelipipedus. The sequence goes on from OY284481.1 coordinate 39,773,084, forward strand.
ATTAATAAATTGTTAACCCACTTCAAAGGATTGAGAGACACGAAAGAGACTTGCAAAAATTGAAAATAAAAAAGGAAAAGCAAAGAAAATTGGCTATGGCAAAATATGTATAGATGGTCTAAAATGGTATAAAATAAAGATGAAACTGGAAATAGCTGAGGCAAAAACCAGTAGAATAACTAGCACAAACATTCATTCGAAAAGTGCAATCGTGAAGGAAGAACGTGAAGTATGAGATGACTAGCCAACATTCTTTATTTCCTTCGGGATCATGTCGGGGATGATCCTACGTTCCTGACCGATACGATAAATAGTTAGTTTCGTGTAGACTTGTTTAATGCCCTGAAAAACAACAAGATTCAGTTTGTGTTAGCTGGATAGAATACGATTTGTTTCATTTCAATTTCTTAAAGGGAACGATTGTCAAAAGAAAGAATGGCGTGTATGAATGCTCATGTATGGCTAGCTAATATAATTACGAAGAACATGGAAGGATAGACCTGACAAAGAATAAGGACAATAAATTCAGAGTTACAGGATTGACCACAGTGCCGTAATTACATGTGTTCGACGGTATTCCATGGAACACAGGCCCAGCAGCTACCTGGAATAATAGAAGGGGAGAAGGGGGCAGCTTTGAACACCGATTTTGTGGGAATTCATTTAAATTGTTTAAGAAGACCGTATCATTTATATGAACAGATTTCTAGCTTCAATAAACTACAAAATGTGATTTTTACAGTTCATTACCACTCGTTACAGGTATTTTACGTTGGCATACAATTGGGAGCAAGTGTTCAAATCTATCCCATATTGGGGCACATTTGACCAGGGCTGGGGTAGCTTTGAATTTACCAGAGGCAGAATTGAACACATATGAATCTGATTACAGCTCAACATAAATACAGCTATAAGAAACAAATCTTTATTGGAAAATATTTGAAAATAGAAAATTATGTTTTATGCAACTTTCATGGCAGAAAAATCTAACTTAAAAATGAATTTTTTAGATATTCTCTGAGTTGCTCTACACGAATTAGGATTTGGAAGTTTGACAATAATATCACAATGTGGAATTGGCTCCTTTTCTTCTTAGTAATTTTGCAGTACAGTCTGTTTCATCCTTTTGTTGTATTTGGCTTATGTAGTGCACAATAGTTTTCTTAGTTGGGAATCTAACGAGAACAAAATCATCCACCTGCAACACTGAAAAGTTTTGAGAATTCATGTTTTTATGAGAACAAGGGGCACATTTGAATAACTGTTCAACAGTGCCCCAGAGTAACTTTTCAAATGTGCCCCCGGAGCAGTAATTTTTCAAATCGAGCACGCAAAATTTTGTAGTTAGGTTGCATTGAAACGAACTAGTATATAAATTATCTAATGCATGTAATTACTTTTGGCAAAATTTTGGCACTGTTGCTCACAGTAACAATTGGCCAAATACACTACGAAACTTTTATTCCAGTAACTATAGAAACATGCTAAAAAATGAATTTTTGCTCAGCTGAAATGTGTGTGTTACATGGACTTTAACTATGGCAATACTGTTTATCGCAGTACTACCAACCTATTTACCAAACGAATTTACTTTGAAAAAATGTATTGGCGGTAAGTTGAAAAAATTCAATTCTGCCCCAGTTCAAATCTGCCCCCTTCTCCCCAACATGTTCTATCTCCAAACTGTATCTCCAGCCCAAAAATTTCTTGTTGCAAATTTTTATTGTAGAAATTGAAACAAATCTTTTACAAGAAATAGAGTAGTCTATAACAATCTTTAAACCAATTTACTTCTTGTACCGGATGTCCCAACGGTGTGTATTTCTTCTGTGGTGCCTATAGGAATAACAAGTAGCCAAAAAAAGATTAAGAAAGTTATACTAAACATCACGCGGCACATTTTAAAATTATTTTCAACTATACAGGGTGTTTCAGAAAGTGTTGGTGCATACAAAGCGATTTTTTTTTAAATGGAACAACCTATATATTCTTATAAATTTGGATGTCCCGCGGAGATATGATTACAATAATACGAAGATATATTAATTTCGCTCAGCTATTTCCGTAAGAAAAAATTTATTCTTCGAAAATTCCTTAAAAATTTACAAATTTTGAACTTACGAGGATAGATCGGAAAGTGTCTAGAACGAGACGGAAGAAAACAACTTTTTTGGGGAAAATCGTACTTATTTTTCTACGTAGTCTCCTTTCAGCCCTACACATTTAGCCCAACGCTTTTCAAGACCTTTCAACCCTTCAAGAAAATAGGAACCGTCTAAACTTTCGAAATATCCATTTACAGCTTCTATGATTTCAGTTTTCGATGAGAATTTCTTTCCAACCAACCATTTCTTAAGATTTGGAAACAGGAAGAAATCCAACAGTTATAAAACGTGGCAAAAAATCTTTTGGGTTACGTTTGAACATTGCTGAGAAATGGTCATTCCAACTCACTTTTGATCGATTGTCAGCATACGCGGCACCCATCTCACAGCAAGCTTTCTCATGTCCAAATGTTGATGTAAAATGCAATGTACGTGGTCGCATGAAATGCCTACTGCTCTCTCTCTCAACTCGCCGATCATTCATCACGACTTCATGGACTTCTCCAATCATTTGTTCATCGGTAGCTACTTTTGACCTGTCAGAGTGCGATGCATCCTCTATGCTTGCTCGACAGCGTTTAAATTCAGCAACCCAGTTTGCAACTGTTGCATATGAAGGAGAAGACTCACCATGAACATCATCTAATTCCGGTTTTATTTCTTTAGCATTTAAACCTTTCAAAAAGAAATGCTTTATCACTGCATGGAACTCGTTATTCATGATTCAGAAAATGAATGAATTGTTTACTTTGATCGACAGTAACGACTTTAGTTTATGCACGATCTCTCTGAAAATTTGACAGTAGTTCTACGAACAATGGCGCTTTCAAAAACAGTGAGCAGAATGCGCACATAGCGCCATCTTCTAGTTCGTTCTAGAAACTTTTCGATCTATCCTCGTATGTTGCTGACTATGGAGATGACACAGACTTACGAAAATATAACAAAATATTCTTAGGACTTTGGACTTTTTCAAAATATGAAAAAAGTTAAAATATCTTTTAGCATTATACAGGGCAAACAGTAGTTGCGAAGCACTCAGTATCTCATTTTTTTTTCAGAAATAGGTAGTTCTTAAACTTAGCTCTCTACTGATACCAGATTATACACCTATATTTCTAGCATTTCTTTCATTAGAAACCTTGTTTTTACTACTATTTGAACATTTTAGCCTTCCATTTATAATTTTTGTATAGCAAATGAGTAAAAGTAAATCCCAGAGTGTATTTATATCACACCTGAAGAAACGTCCAGGTCTATACATTTAACGTTTTACAATACACACATTGATACGAGAAAAACAGGTAAATATGTGAAAAAAAAAATTTCATCGTAGTCAGCCATTATTTCATATTTGAGATCTTATAACAATTCTGAATAACTATTTCAAATAATGTTTCCGCGTATCTTGGAAAATAAAGGTACTTTACTCTTATGTCCAATTCAAATATTTTTATTTCCTCGGTATGTGACCAGTGGTATTCGAATTTTGCTACCTGCATTTTGAGTTTGGGAAGCTCTAGGAACTTTCAAGTTTATTGTTATAATTTATTTCCAAAAATAAAAGGTTAAAATCCAAAAAATTCTAATGGTAGTAAAAACAATATTTCTAGTAAAACAAATATTAGAAATAGAGATATTTGTATAACCTGATATCAGTAAAAAGCAAAGCTTAAGTACTATCTATTTCTGAAATAAAAAATAGGTCATTCCATTAAAAAAAAATGAGATACTGAGTACTTCGCAAGTACTATTTGCCCTGTATAATGCTAAAAGATATTTTAACTTTTTTCATATTTTCATAAAGTCCAAAGTCTTAAGAATATTTTGTTATATTTTCGTAAGTCTGTGTCATCTCCATAGTTAGAAACATAAGTTCAAAATTTGTAAATTTTTAAGGAATTTTCGAAGAAAAATTTTTTTTTGCGAAAATAACTGAGTGAAACCAATATATATTTATATTGTTGTAATCAGCTCTCCGCGGAACATCTAAATTTGTAAAACTATACGGGGTGTACCATTTAAAAAAAATTCTCTCTCTATGCACCACAATTTTCTGGAACACCCTATATAGTTAAAAATAATTTTAAAATGTGCCGCGTGATGTCTAGTATAACTTTCTTAATCTCTTTTTTTATACTTTTCTATAGGTTCCACAGAAGAAATGCTCACCGTTGGGACACCCAGTACAAGAATTTGTTCAATTTCTACAATCAAAATTTGGAACAAGAAATTTTCTGTTTTTTCAGATACTTTTTGATTCAATTAAATTTTTTATACGATTTACTGTATAATTTAAATTGTTCAAGATATTGAGCCAAATCTTGTACAAGAAATAGGGTAATGTAAAATAGCCTTTATTCGTTATAAGCGGTGAGCAAAAAAAAATCAGATTAGAGTACCTAGGCGGTGCAAAGAAAATTTATTTCTGTGATTAAATAAAAAGTCAATAAATTTGACAGTCCAAGAATGTATTACATTAATTAATTAAGTTAGTCGCAGACATACATTTTCTTTGTACCCTAATCTGACTTTTTTTGCTCACTTTTTATGTCAATTTTCGATTCAGCTCCAATAACCTCAAAATGTTTACACATTTATGTATAAAACCTCGTTAATTTTCATCTGTTTAGATGACACTAGCACAACACTAGTTTCAGTTGGTTTATTCAGATAAGTATAATCTTTTTTATGCGATATAAATCCTTATAAAGATCTTTCATAAAAGATCGAAGTTTTGAAATAAAAAACGTGTATACCTGTCATGAGGTGTAATAGCGATTAGTAATCTACAGGTATGTTTTTGTTTTCGAAGCAGTTCAAGTCTCATTCACAATGATGATATTTTCCTTGTAAAAGTGTCAAACTAAAACCAGTGATGAATACTGGGAGTACTTTAGAAGGCAACAAAATTAAAACATTTTGAATGAAAAATTTATTCGAAAATAAACCACTAGAAATTAATAAAAAGAACCCGCCAGTTTGTTCTGTTATTCTTCTTTTGAATTTTCAAATATCCGACTAATACCTCAATAAATCATGCTCTGCTTTAAATGACCTTCAAAGAAAGTATGAAGTATTTGGTATCGGCGTACTCAGAAAAAAAATTCTGTTGAACCAAGCTAAGAAGCACATGAGGTTTATTTTAAAAAAAATGAGTTACGATCTACTGAGAATTTGAAATGCTGTAAAAATGTTAAAACTCAAAATACAATCAAAATAGTGATTTTCTCGAATTACTTGATTGTTATAAAAGAAATACTAATTAGCTCAGCAAAGGAAGTCTGTGGGTACAGAAAGATAAACAAAGGAACATTCCTAATCAGCAAGAAATTTGGCAACTTTGACACCATTTAACCAATTCACTACCTCATATAACAAGCAAGACTCCCACGCTTCCCTCGAATTTCAATCACCCTGTATATGGAATACTTTACATCATTTTGATCTAGAATTACCTGTACATTCCAAAAATGCAAAATATACAGGGTGTGCTATTTAAGTTTTCTTACTTCACGCCGTTTCCGCTTAAACCGGAAGTGGTACATATTGTTTCATGCTGTCAAATAAACTTGGTAGGTGTATGTTATTTGCACCAAATGTCAGTTTCCTAAAAATAGAAATAAAAAAGTTGTAGGGGTGCGAAGCAAACTGAATCACCCGGTATACAAAGACTGGATAGGAACAGACTACCGAAAAAGGTACTGGAAGATAAAGAAACTAAGAAATGGAAAAGAGGAAAACCGAGACTTACATGGATGAAATACATAGAAGCAATAGAGAAAAATAGGGGGAAAACACTAGAAGAAATGAAGAAAATGATAAAGGAAATGGATAAAGGACACAGAACCCACAACTATCCGACACCCGTGAGGGTACTTAGGATATATGAGAAAAAAGAAGAAAATGAACACAGAGAAAGGAAAAAAAAATCTGCCATACTTTTAGATTTGTTTCATATTGAATCCGGATTCTTTTTCAATCCCACTTCCAAAAACAACCAGTATATTTTGCGTGTTCCGTATTAGTTCGCACAAGTACTTGATTGATTGTAAAGAAACGAATCCATCGTATAACGTAAATACTCACTTCAAAAATGCATCAGTGTAATATATACCACGCAACATTCTAATATAATTTTCATGTAATACACACTGGAATTTTATTAAATGTATAATTGACTTGTAATTTTACACATCGCACCTCCGCTTCAGAAGTGACATAACTCAAAATTTTTCATTTTTCGGATTCAGTAGTTTTTGAAAAGAACAATTCAATCCCTATTTATTGAAAAATCGACACATCTAAACTACCAATACTTCACTTGCATTGAAACGTTTCATAACCGTCTCATTTCGAATTGTGTCGTTTCTGATTACTGTGTCAAGATTGTTCAGTGTTGTATCTTGAACCAAATAGTCTCAGACGTATGCCTGGTTTATACAGCCACTAATAATTATAAATTAATAAGTAATAATTAAAAAATTTAAGAACTGAAAGATAGCTTTTATGTGTACGCGTTTATACCGCATAGCATTAAAAACTGCTCTAAATTCAAAATACAATTATTTGAGTTGTGTCACTTCCGAAGCGGGGGTGCGACATATCATTGCAATGTAAATATACGAGATAAGTTTAAATTTACTATAATTATCGGTGGTCACTGGTCGGTGGCTACCGATAATTACTGTAAATTTACACTTTTATCAGTGTAGTAACAATGCAAGAAGTGATTTAAGAAGTAATATAATTGTTTATATGTTGGGAGCATCTACAATTTTTACTGGAAGTAACTTATATTGATTGCTTTCGTGTATATCGAAATTTTATTTGTTCTTTTTTTTTTCATTTATATTTTTAACAATTTTGTCAATCCTAATGCAATATTAGGTCAAAAAGTGATCGCAGGATGTCGCGATTTAACCTTTTCATTATATTTTTAACATGGAAGTTACTCTATATTAACACAAGTGATATTCAAATGTTCAAAGAAAATACATAAAATACTTAATTTTGGGTTTTTGGTTTATATGCGTTGCAGAAACGACTGAAATTCGTGTTTGATGCTTCTGTTGGAATTTCCTTTTATAAAAATTTGACGCTAATGGCGTTTTCTTGAAAATACCTGTAATAACATTAAGCGCCTAACGACTTTGGGGTGAATGCGGTAACAGTATAATAAATGTGGCATGTAGCAAGGCGATTATATTAGAAAATTTCAAATTTACACTGCATAAAATGAGTACACACAATATAAATGGCCCATTAAATGACTAAATAAAACACTTTGAATTTAAATAACCAATTTTTTTAATTGAAATTAAATCTATCTTTGTCATCAAATCACTTAACGATAAACAGACCCGTTCTTTTAACTTCCTTTTAAGTTACTTGTAAATTTATCTGTCTTGTAACTGGAAAATCTATCATTTAGCTGCCTATCAAGCATTATGCATCTCTTTCGGATTAACCTAAAAACTAAAAAATAGTAAAGGAGGCTGTGGTTTAAGAAATAATTGAAATTTATCTCCGTCCACAATAATTGTATATCCGTATATACCTACCTACCTGATCATACTATCTATACTACTAATAGTATCTAATAGTAACTATTTAGATTTAGATCTAATAGTAACTATTTAGATACTATTAGTAGTATAGATCAGGTAAGGGGTAATTGTGCGCGGGTATGGATAACTTAGCGCAGTAGAATATTTCTCTTTTTAGGTATTAATATTGAAAGTATTTTGAAATAAAATATTTCTAGAGCTTACTATATGCATATTTTGTTATAAAAAAACATGGGTGATACAACAAAATTAAGATTCTTTGAAAATAAAAACTGAAAAGAAAACATGTTCTTCTTCTTCTTTGATAATTGACATCTGAAGGATTATTTATGTATCACAAAAATCACAAATATAGTTCACGCGAGTGTCGCAACTAGGGCTGCGAGAATTTATCGATATTATAGATAAATATCAAATAACGATATTTCCTTTTCGGATATCGGTATATCAATAAATATCGATATTTTTAAGTTATCGATAACCGATATTGAAAATATGATATCGCGCCCCTAGTCCCAACCGTTATGTAATGTATGCACCCACCTAGAACAGAGAGTACACCTAAACCATTGTTCAGTTTTAAGTGGCAACTCCCCACATTTGTGGAGGTATGTGTCTTCTTCTGGATTTCAGTTACTTTTGCATAGATATAAATTTTGGGGTAACTATACGTGCGCACACTTATCCCTTCTCAACGCGCACTATTTCCCCGTACCTACGTTGTTATCACAAAATTGTAAAAAAAAAATTCAACAAATAAGTACCAAATGCGCAATGCATTATTTAAATGTTATTGAATATCGTAACACAAAACTGAAATTAAAATATTTATAATTAATTTATTTATGGCTTAAGTTTTCGGAATCCAAACGTACATTGAAAACTTATTGCTGCTATGATGTCATACTAAACTTGATTGGTAAAGCAGATACTGTTAGGGCTTTCAAAAATTAGAGTTGTGGGTAGATTTCATGAACAGTCATTTTTTGTAAGTCTATTTATTACTTTCTGAGATAATTGAGTGAGTACAAATACCCCGTGCGCACAGTTACCCCATTTTCCCCTAAGCTGAAATTTTGAATTTCTTTTATTGCAACATTATTTTACACATTACACATTCCACTGTTACTTTGTGACATTTCATGATATCAAAAACACTTAATAATTACTTTGTCATATTTTTACTAAATTTCAGCTTGCTCTAGTTAAAAATAGAATAACGTACGAAATTAATACATTTCAAATTCTGAGAGCAAAATTTAGTATACGAAAATGAAGCCTTGAAACTCTGCTGTTACTTTCACAGTAATAATTAAAGTTGGAACTTTTTACAGGAACACGCGCATTCATTTTTGCTAAAGAAGCAGCAAATCCATATTAATAATCGTTTATCAGAAATATCTTTGAGAAATCAAATTTCAAAATGTACACAATTTAATCTATGCAAACAAAAAAAATCATCAAATGTAACATTAATAATGAACCTTTTCTAAAATCACCTTTAGCATTCAAGTCTTATCTCACTATTTGTTTCACTTTGGTAATGTTTAAAAAATGTAAGTATGCTTATACAGGCTGTCCCACGCCATGTGTTCACATTTCTAGGATTTATATTTTTTTAATCTATTTACATGGAATTTGGAAAAGATAAATTAAATGAAAAAATGAATTTTACTACTGAGCACGGTAGGACTTCTAGTTTCTACATATTTTTACATATTTGGAACCTCCAGATCATTTCGAGTTCGAAAAATGTATCATTAGATAATTTTGCTTTCCATGACAACGAAAAAAAAACTTTTTTTGTTTTTCAGTCTAGAAAGCTATGAATCGTGCATTTTCGTTCTAATGCGATAAAGCAATTCGGGAAATCATTACTTTAATTGATTGCATTTTGATTTTTACATTATTTTGTACAGCAGCATTTGAAATTTTCATTAGATCGTAACTATTTTTTAAATGGAAGCTCATATGTTTTTATCCTAGTTCAACAGAAATTTTTTTGCTGAGTAGGTACTGTGATACTTCACACTTTCTTCATTTAAAACATTAGAATTTTGAAAGTTGTGACGCGCCAGGGTATTGAAAATTTCATACATTAAAGAGCATTTTTTAAAACAAATGCATGAAATTTTTTAATTGTGTTACAATTGTGATTTACCGTTCTAACTGTAAATTAATGTATATTATGAAAAATAAGAAGTCAAAAAGGCGATGCCACTGAAAATTCTCATTTTTGTAGAACTACTCGTATACATGTTTTCGTAGATTTTAAATCTCAACTAGTTTATTTAATAAATAAAATTTAATAAATGTGTAATGAATTCTAGTAAAGTCTTCAATTAAAAATTGACTAAAATTTCACCAAAAACAGTTTCAGAAGGAGCCACTGAAACTGTTTTTGGTGTCACAATGTGACGCAAAGTAGAAAAAGTTTATTATTATTATTAATGCTGAAAATATTAATTAAATATAAACAGGGAAATGTGAAGTTGATTTTATTTTACAGAAATTTTTGTACGTTTTAAATTTCAACAAGATTCGGCTAGAATAACCAGATTGGCTATTCTCGAACTGGAGGGAAGTGATTACTCCCGAAAATGACGTCAAAATGACGCAATTCCCAAAAGATTTGTATAGTTTTGTACGAGAGCCTACGTCATTTTGACATTATTTTCGAGAGCGATCGCTTCTCTCCAGTTCGAGAATAACCACCCAGTTTTTTTTTAATCTAAATCTGCTTTGTATACTGCATGTTAAAAAAAAGTTGTCGGATATTTAACCCAATTATAGTACTGATGGAAACAAAAAAAAATCTAGTCAACATGAATCTCCAACTTAACTGCTTCTGAGATATAGTCGATTTTCTGTTTCAAAATCAAACATTTGATTTTTGTATTTTGAGAGTGGTGGCCTTTATGAAATAATTTGTGACTTAAAATTAGTTCTCAAACTAAGCCTGAGTACACAAATAAAGCATTTGATAAGGATGTGAAACGTGTTTAGAAATGAACGGTGGACATGTAGATCATTTACTTCAGTATTCCTTTAAATTATCTTTTGTTTTATGTACACTGTCATCAGAATTTCTTTGTAATTTTCACTCTAATAATACAATATAAAATCGACTATATCTCAGAAACAGTAGAGTTGCGGACCCATGTTGACTAAGATTTTTTTGTTTGTTTCAGTACTATAATTGGGTAATATATCCGACAACCTTTTTTTAACACCCAGTATACAGATTTTGATTTTTGAAAAACTGGGTGGTTATTCTCGAGCTGGAGAGAAGCGATCGGTCCCGAAAATAACGTCAAAATAAATGACGTAGGCCCTCGTATAAAACTATACAAATCTTTTGGGAATTGCGTCATTTTGACGTCATTTCGTTCTTCGCTTTTTCATATATCATTTCGTTTCAGTCAATACAAAGCTTGTAGTTGCAATAATTTTCGGAACAAGTTATGGATGTCTCCTCTTGTAAAAAACGACTTGAACTAGAAGAACCTTGGATTTTCCTTGTATTCTTTCGATTCACTCTTCAGATAACTAATGAGCTTACTTTATTTTCCAATATCTATGTTTTTATAGACCTTTATAGCAGCCTTCAGTATTGAATACTTCGACCACACGGATGAAATCGCATACTTTTTAAGAAAGAACTTTAGATTTGTCTTAAGGTTACTAAGAAAACGCAATGCGGAGGACTAGACGTTTAATGCCGACATGTTTCGACCTTAGGGAAGGCCATCTTCGGGGCGACTACAATAAAGGCAACAATAAAACAAGAAATTAAGATCATTTTACAAATAGCTTACAACAATGGTTACCCTTTGCATATAATAAAAGACCTCTTTTTCAGAATTAAAAATAAACTTATTAAGAAGACTATTTACAACACTAACACTCTCACACAAAATGAAGACACAGAAGAACCACAGTTTTTCAGTATCCCCTATTTACACAACCTTTTCCAAAAAATAAAAGAACACTAATAAATCTAACTTAAAAATTTCATTCTCTAACAATAACAATCTCAAAATCATCATATCCCACACAAAAGATAAAATGAATTTTCTTGAACAGAGTGGTGTATATTCTATCTCTTGTAACTCCTGTAACTCCATTTACATAGGACAAGCAGGTCGAGACATAAGAACACGTCTGTCTGAACATATGAGGTCTTTTAAAAAACACAAATCTGATTCCAATTTTGCCAATCATTTAATCCAATCTTCACACGATTTTGTACCTTCTAATAATGTTAAAATTTTACACAAGTACAAAAAAGAGAATTTACTTAACATCGCGGAAAATCTCGAAATTTACTTACATAAAAATGACAGTAGCTTTAACATTCTGAATGATCAGTTGATGGGACTTCAGGATGAATTTTTCAGGAACATTAACTGGCAGAATGTTTAGGGTATTATTGTTTATTTAGGTTTGCTTCATTTCGTTTTTAAATTTACCGCTTTGCTTTATCTGTGTTTCACACCTGTCATTAAGCATTCACTTGCATTTCACCTATTATTCATAATTTTGTTAGCCATCACAATACTCGACTAGTCTCTAAGTCAAATTCTGTATTTTTTAACGTGTAGTTTTGTCCAACTTTACAATATTTTTAACATTTTTAATTTGTTCAACGTGTAAGTTACTGACGTACAATAATTTTCTTATTGTGAAAATCATGTGAAAACCACCTAACTTAGCCTAGGTATGTAAATTCATTTTATTGCCTTTAACGGGCACTAACTAGCCTGATTTATTATTATTGTAGTCGCCCCGAAGATGGCCTTCCCTAAGGTCGAAACATGTCGGCATTAAACGTCTAGTCCTCCGCACTGCGTTTTCTTAGTAACCTTAAGACAAATCTAAAGTTCTTTCTTAAAACCTTTGGTTACTAATATCAATCATGGAGCAACTTACCAAAAAAAAAAAAAAAACGCATACTTTTCTTCAAATTTAAGAAATACGATAGCATGACTTCTTCATTTATTGTCATTACTCCATTCATTAAATTCGGCAAACGCTCTTTCATAATGTCCTCTGGATTTTGTAGGCAATAATTGGAGAGTTGCTTCTTGAGCTTTCTCAAGAATTACAGAAGGAACACAATCATTTTCTTGCATTTTTCAAAACTTCTCAATTTTTTGTTATAAACAATAAACAACGTACCATAGCAACCAGTAGGTATGACAAAGCCTGCCACGTTTCATTTTACGAATACGAATATTTTCTAAATTAAACTTCGCTCATTCTGATTCCATAAATGTGGTGATTGTGGATTACACTTATACAATAAATAACTATTACATTTCCGTGTTTATATTTAATTAATATTTTCAGCGTTAATTATAATAATAATAAGCTTTATTGGATTTCACAAACGTCACTTAACTTTAATCATCGATTAAGAATAATCATTCCTATAGGTACTTCAACACATGTAACCATGGCAACGTTTACTTTTAACGGATGATTAAATTTAAGTAACGTTTATGAAATCCGCCGTTAGTGTTGTACATTACAACAGACATGTCAAAACAAAAATAAAGAAAATATGCAACAATAATCAGAAATCACAGTCATGGAGTATAGAAGCATGTCACTCGGATTTTCAGGATCACTTATAAATTCATCCACGGTATAATAAGTAAGCAGCGGACGGCCGTTGGGAAGGCGAGAGTGGGAGACGTGTCGAACGGGCGAAAAATACATAAACTAGTAGAAGCGATGCATTTTTCGCCCGTTCAACACGAGTCCACTCTCGCCTGCCCAACGACCGTCCGCTGCCTAATAATAAGCTTTGGTAATTAAGAAACGTTTAATTGTGTTCTTAAATGCGAACTCGTCGTACGATCCGACAGTGGAAGGCAGTAAATTATGTAATTTTATTCGAATGTAATTGGGTGACCTTTTAAACATGGAATGTTCAAATTTTTGCATTACAAGATTATTACACATCCTGGTTGAATAACTATGTTGATCTGCGTAACTTACATATGCATACCTATAAGTGTGAATATATGTTAACACTTTGAGAATAAAAATACAAGGAAAAGTAATTATCTTATTTGATGAAAAAATTGGCTTGCAGCTATCGGTTGGACGGAGACCGAATATCAGACGTATAACTTTTTTGAAGTGTAAATACCTCGTGCGACTCTGGGCAAAGGCCCCATCACACAATTTCATAGCTAATGTGTTATTATGTGCATGTGTTATTATGTGCATTATAATGGAATTCCGCCAGGGACTAATAATTTAATTCCCAATAAAACGCAGTTTTCTAAGTTATAATAAAAGTAGGTAGATAATTTTCTTGAACCCTTTAATGAAATTTATAATAAAATAACAATAGTACAAGTGAATTAAACTATTTTGGCTTAATTATTATAACATGTAAATCCATAACATTTGTGCCCGTGTGCCCCGTTTTAATTAAATCCCTGCCTCCGTTATATTTGCAATAGAAGTTGTACGAATCATTATTGTTCAAAAATGAAGTGGGATTAAGATCTTGTTCCAAAGCATTATTAACTAAGTTTGAACTTCCCATCGCGCCAGCCGCATCTGTCGGGCCGTCTATGCCATCTGTGCCACAGCTTAGAAATGAAATATCTGCCATTTTTATGTCGAAATTATTAACTTCAACCGAAAATCTTAATGCAAGTTCCTGATTTCTTCCACCCATTCCGTTTCCGTTGACCACAACCGTCGGCTCGCCGGCACTTATGAGGCACAAACTTTTGCTAACATCCAAACTTATAATTTCGTTCGCGTTTAAGTCTGTTAATTTATTCCGCGCGCCCTGCAGGAAAAGTTTCAAATCTTCTTTGGAACTTTTTATAATTAAATTCACTAATTCCGCGTAAATTTTACTAATTTCATCGACGTTTCCGCTTATAGAGGTGCTTAAAATTGCGCTTTGATAACCCAATTCTTCTGCAACTCTTTTCGCTGCAGCCGATGCAATTTTATTATTGCCAATAACGAAATTATCCACATGTGAAAAGTGAACACAGCCTTCGTCGATATTTTTTGTATGTAAAATGTTCTTTATTGATGTTGGTATTTCTTCTAAAAGTTTGTATTTTTCAACAATATTTAGAGCGTCGTTGTCTTTATCGAGATTTGGAACGGTTGGTCCGCTGGCGATAAAATCTAAGGGATCCTCTATTATGTCAGACAAAATTAAAGAGACTACTTTAGCAGGCTTTGCGATTTTTGCCAAGCCACCGCCCTTTAATTCGGAGAGCTTCTTTCGCACGCAATTTAACTCCACAATGTTGGCTCCGCGTTCGCTCAGTTGTTTAACGAGCCACAATTTTTCTTTCAAAGTTATTGGATGTCGCGGTAGCGGAAGTAGAGCCGATCCACCTCCAGATATCAGCACGATTAATAAGTCCTTTTCGTCTAGGCTAGCAGCCAAATTTTTAATTTCCAATGCGCCTTTATATGCCCGTTCATCCGGAAGATTATTTAAAGCCCCTTCAATAAATGTAATTTTTGAAGTGGGCGCTGGTAACAGCTGCGGTCGACTGCTGAAGTTACCGAATATACCAACGGGTACCGTAACGATTCCTGTTTCGAGGTTTGCGCCTAGAACGTGTTCTAACTGAACAGCCATGCCCAGAACCGCTTTACCGAATCCTACCACGTAACATTTGTTATTCAGAGAATATGGCTTATCTTGAACAAAAAGTTTGCTATGTTCAATACGTACTGATTGGCTCAGTAAATTTTGAGGTTGCACTGATGATACAGCTTCGAGAAATATGCGCTTCAAATCGCTACACATTTTGCGAATTCTAACCGAATTAAACGTTGAAAATTTGTGACAGCTCAACATAACACTCTTTATCTTGCCCTTCTTTACGTAACTACTGATTGCTTTATCAGTTTAGAAATATACACATCACATCTTCATTTTTATTTTATAATTTTCATATCCACTTTACTATACGATAACCTGCTCTTGAAATACGGAACTGTTATTATGTACTTACGCCTTCGTCTAACAATAGATAACTTGATTATTCGACGAAAGTATAGACCTATTCTCTGATATAGACGCAGGTAACATCTAGCGAACTCGTATTTAACTAAGGCATTACAAAACTGCAAAGAGATCTGCTATGTTTCATTGTTAGGAAAAGATGTTGATAATTATTAATTATTAATCAGATTATTTAAGGCAATTAATCACTATTAAACACTAATATCGTATTAAAGCTGTAAACTGCATGTTACAAGTTTATTATAGAATTCTACTTAACTTTAATAAAGATCGTAATAAGTTAAATCTATTCTCACCAGATGTCAATTCATGTAACAACTAAGTTGTTGGCCTAATTTCTGAATTATAAGAAAAGTTTTGTTTGTATTTGTTGAACAAAAAAGTAAACAATGGATTTATTTTTCAAATTAAATCAAATATGAAGCTTAACTTCATATATTTTCGATAAATATTTTTAAGCTAATTAACAAACTAGTGAGAAGACTTTGGTTAACTACCAATAGAGTTATAAAAATTTATTAATTAACCGTTGCATAAAACTTACTATAACATCTGCGCTGCTCTGTGTTAGAATTCTTTTTTTAATATGTTGTATTATGTATTTCAAAAATGTATATTTTTCATACAAGCTGTTCAATTTGAACCGTTCACCATTGTTAACTTTTGTTACTTTTAAAAATAGAAATTATTAAATTAGCAAAGATTCAAATTTAAGTATAGCCGTCAAGAGAAAAAATCTCTGGAATGGATTACAAAAATTACTTGCATTACTATTTTGACATCTAGCAGTGCGTGCAAATATTTCTTCAATTAAAAATTCAGAACGAGCATGAAAATCATTGAATTTTTGCTAATTTAACAAACCTTAATTTAATTTTTAGAAACAAAAAGAATTGGCAATGATAAACGGTTCAAAATGAACATACACTGGCTACATTTCAGATATTGATGCAAGATAAATTAGAAATTTCTCCGTTTAGAAAATGAGTCAATTTTGACGATCTGAAAATGTATACAGGATGAGTTTTTAAGCGCCCCTTCTTCCATAGCTAATTTATAGAACGAGATAGATTTTTTTTTCTTTCACAAGAACATTCTACCTATTGAGCACTATAACATAAAATTATTTTGATACATACAGAGTGTTACGTAAAATAATGCAATCTTGCAGCAGGATTTTTTTAAACGGAACGTCCTGTGTATTTTCTCATAGAAAGACATAATACTTGATCCTCTAAACAGTAGCACATAAAATATTTATATTTGTTTAACCAACTAAGAGCAAATTAATATTTTGTTGAAAACAGTCCGATTTTCTGCTTCTGTTGAAATACTTAAACGTATTGTTTGTCGTACAGCAATAAAAATCGGTAGTGTTATAAATTCTTTCGTTATTTATGCTATTAGCATTAGTTGGCTGTATAAAAATAATTTAAGTGTGCTTCGAAGAAACCGTGGCATCTAGAATTTTATCTTTTAATCTTTTATCTTTGACTTAGGACCCCGTTGGGCAACCACTACGGATTTAAAAAAAAATAGGGGGATAGAATACGATTTCAATAATTTATGTTCTTTTACATCAAGACATCCAGTTAAATTTCTTGCCCATGGTTTCAAGGGATGTAAAAATTATTGTTCGAGTTAGGCACAATCTAACCGGATAAATTCGGTCTTGACCGGATTGTGCAAGCCTAGACCGGATTCTGCCTGGATTTTATTAGAAACCAGACATTCTTCATAACAATTATGAAATGTGTCACGTCACTTTAATCGAACAAATAACTACATCCCTTGCGTGAGTTTGGGGACCACAGATTTAATATCATTTAACAGATATAACACTTCGTATTAAATACATTGTAAAAGCGTTAGCAACATGCGAGAGCGACAGACAATGTGAAGCGCACGAGAGATATCCCCATATTCTTTAATCTAGGCAACGAAATTTAATATGCACATGCGCTTTTAACAATACATTAAGGGTTTACAGAAACCAAATCAAATATTTAATTTCGAATTAAACTAATCACGATTAAGTTGCCATAAGAATTACATTACGAATTGTCAAATTAACAACGTCATTAAAATTTGATTGCAATTAAATTTTCTGTAAACTGGCCCGTAGATTTTTATAACATGTAGCAAAATAAACTCACAAAATTATTTTCCTAATACGTTACGGCACCAAATCCACTAATTCGGGCTTTACTTTTAATTATCGGTGATCCTTTTCTCATGTTGTGATTCTTATCTCTTTTTTTATTATCAGTATAGTTATAAATATACTACCTCTATGATCGGGACGATCCACTGTGCCCCATTACTCCGTTACAAAAACGGAGACGATAATTAGCAATGTCATCGCATCATATACTACTGAAATGCTGTTAAATAAATTAAAAGATGCTATTTATTTGGGAATATCTACTGATATAAGCAACCATAATGCTGACAAAATATTTTCCGTAATTATTCAAGTCTTTCATTGGAAAACATTTACCGACCGCAAATTATGTATATTAGAGTTGTTAGCATTGCCAAACGAATTTTCGGAGACCACTGTACAGACTGTTTCAAATTCGACCCTCGCCATTGGGATCTCGCTTATTTGAAGAAATAGACGGTAGGTTCAAATTTGGCAAAGTTGCTAAATTTTATGAGCAGTAATAATCCGCAGAGAAATAACTTCTATGTTAACTCTTATTCGAAATAATTGTAAAAAATGAAAAATTGTCATTTTTTTATTTTTTCTCCATATTCTTTATTTGAAGACATATCAAAAAAATAAAAGTACTTTCTTAAGACACTTTTGAATTCTCAGACACTGATGAATACCATTTTGCTATAACACGTTTCGTCAAATTGATATCATCATCAAGTTCATTTTCTCTTATGGGCCCCATATTGAAATTTGGTCGCAAAATAATTTTCTCTTTCTGCTGATTACGCCAATATAGCACATGTTATCAAAATTCTTTAAAATAAGGTCATACGATGATACCAATTTGACGAAACGTGTTACAGCAAAATGGTATTCATCAGGGTGTAGAGAATTCAAAAGTGTCTTAAGAAAGTACTTTTATTTTTTTGATATCTCTTCAAATAAAGAAGATAGAGGCAAAATAAGAAAATGACAATTTTTCATTTTTTACAATTATTTCGAATAAGAGTTAACGTTGAAGTTATTTCTCTGAGGATTATTAGCCTACTTGACCAGGCATTTATTTAGACACGAGTTATAATCACTGAACATAATTGCATATCCTTCTTTTCAATGTCATTTGCGCTTGTGGAATAGCAAAATGTTTAAAAAGTGGTTAAAAGCGACAGCACATGCGCATGATTGAGTGTTTATTAATCACTGAAATTCAAAATCTACGCTCGGAAAACGAAGTACTGTCATCCAAACTAGATGAGTTGGGACAATAGTCGGAAAGAAATTGTATCAGGATTCATGGCATTCCGGAACAAAATCAGGAAAACCCAGTGGAAGTAATTAGCAAAGTCTTCTCCAAAATGGACGTCGTAATTGAAGAGTCTACCATAGACAGAGCCCATCGAACCGGTAAAAGCAAGCTCGTCGCATCCAAGTCCAAATCGCTCGCATTCTAGTCAAATTATAGTAAAATTTGCCTCATACAGGTGGAAACAAATTGTAATACAAAATAAAAATAAATTGAATGGATCTGGAATTTTCATAACGGAAGGTTTGACTCAGAAAAGGCTCTCCCTCTACAGAGCTGTCAAGTATAAACTGGGATTCAAACAGACCTGCACATATGACGGATGCATCTACTCCATTATCAACGGTAAACGCACTTGGACGTATTTGATTCTAATCCCTCTTCACCAATAGTAGCAATCAACAATAGGAATTAAAGAGCTCCTACATATATTTATTTGAAGAAATCTCGTTCTGTTTTCGACTCGCATGGTTTTTACAAAACCGCTGAAGTTCTGTTTAATATACAATTAGGAACTGTCAGGCTTATTAACTTTATTTTTACTCTCTTTATCTACATATACAGTGCTCGCCAAAAAGTCTGCATGAAATGGGAATAATTTTTATTTCTGATTTTTCGAAAAAACTTTTTACGGCAATAATTTGTGCGTGCCTGAAAACCTACATAGCCCCTATTAGATATACCGAGTGATTTTTACTTAGAGAATAGCATTTTTCGAAATTGCCAAAATCCTAAAATTCTTATTTCTTGGAAATTAATCAAAATTTATTGCTTTAGATATTTTATTATTTACCGAAAAGTAATATTTGTACATAAACGCAACGTTTTTGATGCAATATGCTTTTGAGGAGAAATATTTTCTAATGATAATTAACAGGTTTGGAATGTCTTCTGAAAACTCTAATCTACTTCTATTAATGAATCCCTATCACAAAAAGCCCTACATGTTCTTTTACAACGTCCTAAATAAGGAGAGTTTTTCTTATGTAGCTTACATAGTAAAGCCCAATTAAGCAGGCAGAAATATGAGAAGGCTATGGATTGTTTTAGCGTCAAATAAAATTATGTAATTCTTTTTCATGTATCACAATTTCTTTTGGGTTTTTGAGTTGAGAATCGTGAAACATGGAAAAAATTACATAACTTTATCTGACACTAAAACTTCATAGCCGTCTCAATTGCCTGCCTATTTGGCTTGACCACGTAAACTAAATAAGGAAAAACTTTCCTCATTTAGGTCGTTGCAAAAGAATATTTAGGGGGTTTTTGTGACAGGAATTCATTAATAGGAGTAGATTAGAGTTTTCAGAAGACATTCCAATACCCGTTAATTATCATTAAAAAAAAATTCTCCTCAAAAGCATATTGCATCAAAAACGTTGCGGTTATGTACAAATATTACTTTTCGGTAAATAATAAAATATGTAAAGCAATAAATACCTTTCTCTATTTTTTTTCCAATTACAAATCTTTGAAGTTTTCATCAACAATTATTTGAATTTTAAAATTAAGTTTTGATATGTGAAATTTTGTGAAAAGTTCAAAAATTTAATTCATTCAAATTAAATTCAGTTTATCTAATGGTTTTATTATCAATAGACTGTAACACGTATTTTGAGTACATTTGGATCAGTGTAAGAAGAATCAAGATTAATTTAGTCTCTCACAATATTAGAAAGCGTGACATCTCCTTATGGTATTTATGAAGAATAGAATAAAATATTCCTATAGGTCGAAAAGTCGATAACAATTATTTTAAGACTTGAACAAAGCATTCAAAGGACAAAATTTATTCTGAAATTTTAAAAATGACCAACCAAGAAATTTTTTTAAAATTTTAGAACTTTTTTTGTTAACAATGATTGAAAGAGCAACACATTGCATTTTGTATGTTGATTTGAGGCACAAATGTTTATCAGGTCTGTACCTCTAGATTCGTTCATACCTTTCATTTAATTAGATAGAAAATGAGTTAATAAGAATTTTTATATTTCAACAATTAGTTGAAAATTATTTAAACAATACCTTATTAATAGGATTTATTTTTACAACTTGAAAGTAATTGGCAAAACTAGTACTGACATTCACATTTTACAAATATTTCGAATTATCTTTCGCTAATAAACATATAAATAGAACTATTTTAAAATATTATCAGACGAATAGGGGACAAATGTTTTGTGTTTTCAATGTGCAATTATTATTTAAGTGAAACCAGTAAAATGTTTGTTTCACTTTTTTTATTTTCTCTGTGTTTATTGAGAGGTAAGTAAACTGTTAATATTTTGAGGAGGTACTACGTAATTTCATTTTAGAACATGCTTGTCAAATACCACCTCTGCCGCGTGTTACATTGCCCACAAATTGCCCATTTGTAACATTACTTGAAATCTGTCCGAACAAAGGTATTACGTACTGGCTATATAACAGGTGAGTTACTTACCTGCAGGTCTCTACAAAATATATGCCTAACTACATTAATGAAATTAAGACATACGGAGACATTAGATTTAAATATAAGCAGGGTAGATTGTTTTCGTCTTTAGATTGCGATGATATATTAGAAGATTTTTGACTGACAAGTAACCTAATGTAGGACCAACTAAGATATCTCCTAAAGAACAGGAGATATTATTTAAAAGAAGCTTTATGTATAAATGAATATCACCAATGTTTTAAAACTACTGTAAATTGAACTAAAATAAGTGAGGTTTAATTGTATCACCATGCTTACTCATGTTCGACGACACAAACTTTTGCAACATTTTTACGATTAGGGATCGATATTTTAGGCACTGGTTAATTTTAATCTTTGGTTTATTCCCATAGATAGGTACACTCATCCAGAAAAAAGACGTCTCTCCTACCGAGTGCGATGGCACTATGCCGAGTAGGCGGACAAAGGAGTGGAAGGAGCTTAACATTTTATGGGGGAGACGTCTTTTCCTGGATGAGTGTACAACTATCTCTATAATTATTGACATTATAGACATGGGAATAAACCAAATATTAAAGTGAATCAATGTTTTATTTAATTAATAAGTTAAACTAATTTTTTTTATAAATAAAAATAAAGTAAAAATATTAATATATTTTAGCTTCACAAGTAAGCCCTATCAATTGAAGCAAAATGATATACAAAACTTAAAAAAAGCACCATTCTTACCGCATACCCCAATCAAAATATTAATCCATGGCTTTACAAGTAGCAGAGATAATGAAATTAATTTGATGAGACCAGGTAAGGCAACTTAATAGTTTTAACTTGCCGTGATTTCAAACTTTTTAGAATATTTGAAAAGAAGATACAATGTTATAACTGTGGATTATTCAAAAGGGGCATTGTTTCCTTGTTATATCGAAGCGGTACATAATACTAGGATAGTAGCAAATTGTACAGCACTTTTAATACAAGCGTTGATTCGTTATTCTAACGTCAAGTTGGACATGATACATGTGGTAGGATTCAGTTTGGGAGGTCAAATTGCAGGACGAATAGGAACGTATTTGAATGAGGTTAATGCGACTTTGCAACGAATAACAGGAAAGTATTTTTGTACACGTATCAAAATGCACGAAGACTTTGTACTTTTCAGGTTTAGATCCGGCTTCTCCATTGTATTATTTCTCTAAATCATTTTTGAGTGATAAGAGCGCTAAGTTTGTAGATGTAATCCACACGTCTATGTATGGCAAATTTTTACCCGCCGGACATATTGAATTCTACATGAATAATTTTCCATTTCAACCAGGATGTATAAGTATGTTTTATTTGTTGCATCTTCTCTATAAATTTATACGAGGAGTATTCAAATTTCAATCGGAATTTTGAATTAATTAGAAGAAGTTAAACTGTGACATTACAAACTGTTTTATTTTTCTAGAAAGACTCTTTCATTTCCAATGCTCTTCTATCATTCTTCGGATTAAATAGTCAATAAATTTAATGTTGATTTTAATCTCTGTAAAAAAGAAATGCGGAACTTTGGCAATAATTCCGGTTAAAAGTTGAACATTCCTCGTAGGCTGTTATTCTTTTCAAAGACAATATAAAACATGTGTTTCTGCGACTATTAGTGCAAATTAATAATACCAAGCAGTCGAAAATAAAATGATTCAGGAGTGAGCAGTGATCCATTTCTTTCGTTTTATGTTTCAACTCGAACATTTTGAAACAATTAAAATGACGCTGTTAAGTATACTTATGAACTTATACTGCGTTCGATGCGTTCTGTATCATTACTTATTCTGCTTTAGTTTGTATGAGGAGCTTGATCTTAAATAATATCGAATTATTTTATTCCAAATTGTTATCTGTAATAAAACTTGAAGGCTTCCGCGGCCGTCGTCTATATTTGAACTGGCTTCCGGTTGGAACCGCGTCACGTTGACTTCTTCTACTTCCGACGTTTCGTTCTTTATTACAGAAGAACCTCCTCAAGGCTGCTTCTCGTTAGTCGATGGGACTGAATAAGTGTCCGTTGTCGTCGTATTTATAATGGTCGATGGAGGTAGTGGGTCAGAACGGTGAGCGGGGATTGGTTTATTGTGGCGTGACGGATCGCTAATGAGATGTTTCTAGGTATTGTGGAGGTAAAAGCCTCACGGTTCAGGTTATTGGAGTGTTTGAAGATTTCTATGGATTTACGGATTTTACGGTTGAAAAAATGAAATGAGCGGGCTAGAAGTTTTGTGTCGGAAAATAGGATTTGGTGACCGGTTTCTAGTTTGTGTTCAGCTAGGGCCAAGCCAGTTGTTTGTAGTAGTCTAGTACAGCGTTCATGTTCAGTAATACGAGTGCTAACAGAACGTTTTGTTTCACCGTTATATACACGCCCACAGGAACATGAAATTTGATACACACTTTCGGATTGTAAGGGGAGGCGGTCTTTTGTGGAGGGTAGGCAGTCTGGAAGTTTTGTCATGGCTAAGTAAATGGATTTGATGTTTTGTTGTTTGAAAATTTTGCCGTTTCGGTCCGTTATGGTGTGGATGTAAGGTAGGTAAGCTGTGGTGACTGGAGGTATATCAGGTTCAGGGCGTGGTAGATTTGGGATGAGATGACGAGAAATGGATCTTTGGATGTCGTGTTTTTGGTAGTTGTTATTGAGTAGGACTTTTGTGGTTCAGTTCAGTTTGAAGTGAAGAGGGTTCTGATAGGGCAAACGCGGCTGACTAGTGAGTTAATGACTGACTGTTTTCGAGATGGATGATGGTGTGAATGTGCGTTCAAATAGCGATCAGTATAGGTCGGTTTGCGATACAGAGAATGTCCTAATCTACGGTTCGGGAGGCGGCTTACTAAGATATCAAGGAAAGGTAAGTGATCGTCAGTTTCGTATTCCAAAGTAAAGCGAATGTCTGGATGTTAGGAATTTAGGTGTTCAAAGAAGTTGTCTAGAGATTTCTTACCATGTGGCCAGCCAACCAACACTTGGGCTTAAGCGGGAAAGAAGTAAGTGTTCTTGTTCGAATGCCTTCGTAAAAATGTTGGCTACTATTGGGGAGAGAGGAGAACCCATGGCTGTGCCTGAGACCTGCTCGTAAAATTGATCACGGAACATGAAATAAGTTTAGGTTAAACAACATTCTATAAGGCCCGGTTTTTCAATCGCAAGTTAACTTTAACCTTCAGTTTACTCTCATAAGAACCCAATTGTCGCTATGGAAATAAACCGAAAGTTATATATTGAAAAACCGGGTCTTAGGGGAATTAAGGTTGGGAATTAGGGTTGGTTATGGGCTCTAAACAGTTGCTGGCTGATTGTGCCGGTGTCGAGAACTGAGAATTTGGTGAAAAGAGATTCTGCATCGAAGCTGACTAGAATGTCCTGAGGATCTAAGGATATCTCGTGAATTTTTTGGACGAAGTGCTGAGAATTGAGGATGAAGGTTTCACTCTTACCTGCAAATGGTTTGAGGGTGTGTGCTACATATTCTGAGATTTTGTAGGTCGGTGAGTTGATTGCGCTGATTATTATGGGACGTAAAGGTGTATTGGGTTTGTGGATTTTAGGCAGACCGTAAAGTCTGGGAATTCAGGAGTCACAGGGGATCAAGATTTTTTGTGTTTCTGAAGGGATAGAAGAAGATTTTATTAAAGCCGTTTATGAAACATTCTATACGAGAGGCTGGATTGTTGGTGTTGATAGGCAGGGTCGTCTAATAGGGTATTGGTTTTCTGGTCGTATTCTACGCGGTCCAAAAATGGTGGCGGAGAATATGACTATATCTGGATTAGTTTTCAGTTTTTTTCATGATGAATAATATGTGCAATGTGGGAAGGAAGTTTGATAAGGGCGGATTCAACTCCAGCTTTGATGTTATCAATGGGTATCGTTTTTGGAGTGATGGCAAAATTTGGGCCTTTGGAGAGGACGGAAATGTCTTTTTCGGTTAAGGGATAGCGGGATTTGTTTATCAAGTATGTGCTAAGGAATGAGATTCATGATGACGATTGAAATTGTTATCTGTTTTAAAATTTACGTGTTATGGACAATTTTTCCTAAGAACAAAAAAAATATGTTACCACCGCCGACACGGAATCAGGGAAGTTGCACGTTTATTTCACATAAAATTTAGTCACTCTAGCAAAGGAAAGTACTTAAAGTATTTAAAAATGAAAATTTCTATAGTAGTGCAAAAATTTATCATTTTATTTTTTCTATTGCGAACGTTAAAGTGTGCTTTATCCAACTCAAAAACTCAAAACAGTGGATAAAACGGAATTTTAACAGCAAGGGTAGATAAAATAACAATTTTCGTATTGACTATAGCAACAGCCCACACTAGTTATTGGGATCCTGATCATACAACGCGATTTTGAGACGTGATTGCTCTCCTTATTTTTCTGTTTTTAACGTTCGCTATACAAAAAAATTGAATGTTACACACGACGGTAAAATTTAATTATCGACTCGTGAAAATTAATTCACTCATCGATAAAGAATAATTTTACCGTCTTGTAACAGGTAATCAATATCTTTTCTAATCAAGTGAATTACATATTTATATTGATTGCATTCCTATACAAAACGATAGGAATGCAATAAAAATAATTCAAATGACATTTGAAATAATAAACCAAACAAAGACATTTTTTTCTCCACTTGATTAGAAAAGATATTGATCACGCGTTATAACAAATAACTATTTTCTCACTTTAATGCTGATTTTCTATATTTTGGGTATTTCACCTATTGTTAGCATTTAAGATATTTTTCAATGCAGTCATAGAAGCATTTAATGCTCGTTTTTTCACGCTGTGTTCTGATGAATATTGTTCGTTTACTGACCTTTGGAGCTGTTCGCAATCTCTAAATGGCTAAATGCCGGAAATTCGCCGTGTCTAATATTTCTTTTCCTACACTATTAGAAAATTCAATTTTACCGCCTCTTCAGAGAGGAGAAAGCAAACGTTTCCACGGCTAGCTCGGCAAAATGAACATAAATGCCTAGCCGAGAAAATAATTCACGAAGCTTTACCACTAGGTGGCGCAACAATAATTCCTGGAATGCATTCTCATCGACATCAAAAAATTAACAAACGTAAGTTTTTTTACTTAATTCCACTGGTATTTGCTTTTAAAAAGAATTAAAATTATCAAGAACAAAAATCAACTCAGCAGCGGTGGGATTCGAACCCCTGCCTCCGAAGAGACTGGTGTCTTAAACCAGCGCCTTGACCGCTCGGCCACGCTAGCACACACAACACCGTATTTTAAAGCATCTATAATAATTTTAATAGTAAATCAATTTTAATATTTTTACTTCAAGAAAAAGAAAGTTTGTGTGATATCAACAAAATTAATTATAATGTTGCGTAGGAAAAAAAATAATGTGTAAACCATGGCGGTAAAGTAGTTTTCCAGGCCTCAAGAAGTGGTCAGGCTCGGCTGCGCCTTGCCTGTCCATAACTTCTCTCGATCTGCAAAACAAGCACTTTACCGCCTCGGTCTACAATATACTATTAAGAAAGTTTGACGTCTACAGATTTCCTGAAAATGCAAAATTCCCTTGTCCACAACTATAAGGTTTCTCAGATCTTTCTGTGTTGATTGTTTTTTTTTTTCAACTTTGAATCCTTTTAATTGTTCTTCATATAAAATTGTTTAAAGTCAATGAATGGCTATAAACTTTCTTCAATAATTTGAAGTTTAATTTTTAATCATGTAAGTAATTATGTTTGTAATACGACCTTTAATACTATATTACTTAAAAATTTGTAAATTTTGTCGTGTCGTATTTCAATAACGTCTTGTAATTTCCTTTTTTTAATCCTCGGCTATTTTTCCTTCTTTACATATTTTCATTATCAAGTCATAATTTCTTATTGAATTTTTTGAATCTGTTTCTAAAAAATTTATATTTTCATATAACTCCCTAATAGTATATTACATATCGAGAGTTGTAAATAGCAAATTACGCACGGTGGAAAAGTTGCGCATGAGCCGCGCAACGGCGAATGCAAGTAATTCCACAAGTGCGTAATTGTTTTACAACTCGAGTTTTGTACTATACTTTATCTACAACCACATAAATTATCTTCTACTTTACGCACGATGTTTGTAAATACCCGCTTACTTAATTTATATGTTGTACGTAATTCGTCATTTACAGTAGTGGTCATAGATAAAATAATTTTTTTCTCTAAATGTTGTAGTTACATTGTTTTTCTTTTTCAATGCTAATTACATTCTTTTTGCTTTCTACCACTTATTCACATTCTCTATGCTTACGTGAATTTACTGATTTTTAGTGACTTTTTCGTTCGTGTGTAAAATACACTTCTACAATTCTTATATATATATATATATATATATATATAAATAGGTTTTCAACCACCGCCGTTTAATTACAGCACACGTATGTAACCACCAGAGAGCTTTCTATTTCTTTGGTGCTTCAATAAATTCGCCAATTGGATTTTATGGAAGACCGATAGGACACATTTGCACAACTGATAAACTGGTTTTGATGGGCGAGCATATATCAATTAAGTAAGACGATCTTTATCTTATGAATACGGTATATAATCTTTTATCTTTTCGTTGTAGGGATTACCAAATTAAATATTATCATATAACAACTAGAGCAGTACCACCATATGCAATGGGAAAAGTTTGCAGATTTTAAGAAAAATATTAGTTGCGTAAAAAATTACACTACCTTTCTGTATTTTTGTAATCATTTTTGATGCTTGTCTATGATTTATTGTAATTGAAATAAATGTTTCTATCTTATTGAGACGCTTATCTTCTTTTTCTTGGACTTAAAGTGATTTTGTTATTTTTACAATTACAATAAATTTAAACTCTAGAACTAAGAAAATTATCCAAGCCCATGAAGCTAAGTCTGCCTGGTAAGTCTCCCTTATAAGGAAACAGTTGGAAGACCAACTGAAAAATTTAATCATTGCCGTCTAAGAAACTTGTGCAACTAGAAGTCTAAAAAATCTAAAATTTACTTGTTTTGAAGTTTTTCGTGTAACAAAAAAAATATGTTACCACCGCCGACACGGAATCAGGGAAGTTGCACGTTTATTTCACATAAAATTTAGTCACTCTAGCAAAGGAAAGTACTTAAAGTATTTAAAAATGAAAATTTCTATAGTAGTGCAAAAATTTATCATTTTATTTTTTCTATTGCGAACGTTAAAGTGTGCTTTATCCAACTCAAAAACTCAAAACAGTGGATAAAACGGAATTTTAACAGCAAGGGTAGATAAAATAACAATTTTCGTATTGACTATAGCAACAGCCCACACTAGTTATTGGGATCCTGATCATACAACGCGATTTTGAGACGTGATTGCTCTCCTTATTTTTCTGTTTTTAACGTTCGCTATACAAAAAAATTGAATGTTACACACGACGGTAAAATTTAATTATCGACTCGTGAAAATTAATTCACTCATCGATAAAGAATAATTTTACCGTCTTGTAACAGGTAATCAATATCTTTTCTAATCAAGTGAATTACATATTTATATTGATTGCATTCCTATACAAAACGATAGGAATGCAATAAAAATAATTCAAATGACATTTGAAATAATAAACCAAACAAAGACATTTTTTTCTCCACTTGATTAGAAAAGATATTGATCACGCGTTATAACAAATAACTATTTTCTCACTTTAATGCTGATTTTCTATATTTTGGGTATTTCACCTATTGTTAGCATTTAAGATATTTTTCAATGCAGTCATAGAAGCATTTAATGCTCGTTTTTTCACGCTGTGTTCTGATGAATATTGTTCGTTTACTGACCTTTGGAGCTGTTCGCAATCTCTAAATGGCTAAATGCCGGAAATTCGCCGTGTCTAATATTTCTTTTCCTACACTATTAGAAAATTCAATTTTACCGCCTCTTCAGAGAGGAGAAAGCAAACGTTTCCACGGCTAGCTCGGCAAAATGAACATAAATGCCTAGCCGAGAAAATAATTCACGAAGCTTTACCACTAGGTGGCGCAACAATAATTCCTGGAATGCATTCTCATCGACATCAAAAAATTAACAAACGTAAGTTTTTTTACTTAATTCCACTGGTATTTGCTTTTAAAAAGAATTAAAATTATCAAGAACAAAAATCAACTCAGCAGCGGTGGGATTCGAACCCCTGCCTCCGAAGAGACTGGTGTCTTAAACCAGCGCCTTGACCGCTCGGCCACGCTAGCACACACAACACCGTATTTTAAAGCATCTATAATAATTTTAATAGTAAATCAATTTTAATATTTTTACTTCAAGAAAAAGAAAGTTTGTGTGATATCAACAAAATTAATTATAATGTTGCGTAGGAAAAAAAATAATGTGTAAACCATGGCGGTAAAGTAGTTTTCCAGGCCTCAAGAAGTGGTCAGGCTCGGCTGCGCCTTGCCTGTCCATAACTTCTCTCGATCTGCAAAACAAGCACTTTACCGCCTCGGTCTACAATATACTATTAAGAAAGTTTGACGTCTACAGATTTCCTGAAAATGCAAAATTCCCTTGTCCACAACTATAAGGTTTCTCAGATCTTTCTGTGTTGATTGTTTTTTTTTTTCAACTTTGAATCCTTTTAATTGTTCTTCATATAAAATTGTTTAAAGTCAATGAATGGCTATAAACTTTCTTCAATAATTTGAAGTTTAATTTTTAATCATGTAAGTAATTATGTTTGTAATACGACCTTTAATACTATATTACTTAAAAATTTGTAAATTTTGTCGTGTCGTATTTCAATAACGTCTTGTAATTTCCTTTTTTTAATCCTCGGCTATTTTTCCTTCTTTACATATTTTCATTATCAAGTCATAATTTCTTATTGAATTTTTTGAATCTGTTTCTAAAAAATTTATATTTTCATATAACTCCCTAATAGTATATTACATATCGAGAGTTGTAAATAGCAAATTACGCACGGTGGAAAAGTTGCGCATGAGCCGCGCAACGGCGAATGCAAGTAATTCCACAAGTGCGTAATTGTTTTACAACTCGAGTTTTGTACTATACTTTATCTACAACCACATAAATTATCTTCTACTTTACGCACGATGTTTGTAAATACCCGCTTACTTAATTTATATGTTGTACGTAATTCGTCATTTACAGTAGTGGTCATAGATAAAATAATTTTTTTCTCTAAATGTTGTAGTTACATTGTTTTTCTTTTTCAATGCTAATTACATTCTTTTTGCTTTCTACCACTTATTCACATTCTCTATGCTTACGTGAATTTACTGATTTTTAGTGACTTTTTCGTTCGTGTGTAAAATACACTTCTACAATTCTTATATATATATATATATATATATATATATATAAATAGGTTTTCAACCACCGCCGTTTAATTACAGCACACGTATGTAACCACCAGAGAGCTTTCTATTTCTTTGGTGCTTCAATAAATTCGCCAATTGGATTTTATGGAAGACCGATAGGACACATTTGCACAACTGATAAACTGGTTTTGATGGGCGAGCATATATCAATTAAGTAAGACGATCTTTATCTTATGAATACGGTATATAATCTTTTATCTTTTCGTTGTAGGGATTACCAAATTAAATATTATCATATAACAACTAGAGCAGTACCACCATATGCAATGGGAAAAGTTTGCAGATTTTAAGAAAAATATTAGTTGCGTAAAAAATTACACTACCTTTCTGTATTTTTGTAATCATTTTTGATGCTTGTCTATGATTTATTGTAATTGAAATAAATGTTTCTATCTTATTGAGACGCTTATCTTCTTTTTCTTGGACTTAAAGTGATTTTGTTATTTTTACAATTACAATAAATTTAAACTCTAGAACTAAGAAAATTATCCAAGCCCATGAAGCTAAGTCTGCCTGGTAAGTCTCCCTTATAAGGAAACAGTTGGAAGACCAACTGAAAAATTTAATCATTGCCGTCTAAGAAACTTGTGCAACTAGAAGTCTAAAAAATCTAAAATTTACTTGTTTTGAAGTTTTTCGTGTATAATGAGCAGGACTCGGATTGAAATATTTTTATTAAAGATGAAGGGCGTCATTTATTCCTAACCACAATACTCTCGTACTCGCATAAATTGGCACCGCTTCAATTAACGGTGTTACAAACTAAAACACTAGTCTACCACTAAACTCGCTCGCTTGGCCGTTGATAGGCGCAGCGTTGAATATTTCATCGGCCCACTTACTGGTTTGGAGGACGAATTCAACGTTTACTTTTATGAAAACTAAACCAGAGACGAATTATACCTCAGTTTGTACTCTGACAATATTAGACTGATTAATTAACATTTACGTACAAGCGGGCAACGTCTAGGATTCTCGCCTCGACCGTCGCTGTCTCAAAATGAATGAAACTCGAAAAACCTTACAGGTTCTCTAATTGCTAATAATAAGAGTCACATATAGATTGTTGGCGGAGCTTGGCGTTAATATATTTTTGTCCGGTGCTTGATAATGAGCATTTAGGAAATAATGAATTTATTCCTTAATTTAACACATCATTCTGTAACTAATTAATTATACATTGCATTTTTACTGGTAATTATTACATTCATTTTAAGTAATTATTAACGCTAACGTTTCACTTTCTTTAGATGATGCATATTATATATGTATGTGATTTATTCTTAAAAAAGAATTGTCATTTAGAATTTACATCAATCTAACACCTACGTCATAGTTACAGTGGCTGGTAAATGAAGCAGAGCAAGAAAAATAGTAGAAAATCAGCGACTCATCAATTTTATTTAGACAGTGCTCTTCAAGCCATTCACTTCACCTTTCACATAATTATCACACATATACTTATGTCCTTTGTATATTTCTTTATTATCAAGTCTTAAATGATTGTAATTTCTTTAAAACATTCCTTTCTCCAATCGAGTAACATATTCCGTATCTGCTTAAGTAGAACACATTTATGTATATACAGAAGTCCAAAAAACTAACCACTATTAGGTATGCAAATGTGTGAGTACGAATTCGAAATCGTAATTCAGAACTGCGTTCGCTTTTATTAGAAATTAAAGTCAGTCAATATTTAAGGACCATCGAGGACTTTTCGAGTGCTATACATTCGGTAAAAGAGTAGAGGAAGAAATGTCCTTAAAAGTAAGAGTAGTGAGTGATGTTCATCAGTATTGACCCTCATATGCATGCGTGCGCGAACTTTCACTACAAGAGGTAAACAAGACCGCTGGTACGCCTCAGAATCGAAGTACGACATTACATTTTTCTGTGACCGTTCGTCGCATGCGAGATGATACACAAATATAAAATATCCGGTGTAGTGAAATGTGAAAGTCTGGTGCCGGTATTTTATTTTCTATTATTCTTCGCGTTTGCCGGTGAGTACTTTTCCTTTTTTAGTAAATGAAGGAGTAATTATTAATTTTTTTTAAAATTTTTTAATTACAATTTCTAATATTGACTTTATTTGCATCTCAAACACAATAAAAAATTATTTTCATACTGGAAGCCATGCCATAGCATGGCTAAAGAAAAAAGAAAGTAAACAAAATATTTTTCCATCATGTTGTAATTAATGTAATATAAAACATTCATTTTTGTAATGTATTGCGTATAGATTATACAAATGTGTACAAATAATAAATATTCCTTTGATATGAAATAAAAACGAATTTTCTCGTAATCAAGTAATTGGCAGAGGATATTTTTTTAATGAAAACCTGGTTTTAATTCTAGACATATTCATATTTTTTGCTTGTACTAGTATTATTGCACATTTATTTTCATAGGAAATAAACAATGCCTGTTTTTAAAAAATGTTGCAAAATTATAATATTTAATTAAGAATTAAGAACAGAAGCAAAATAAATAAATGAAATAATTATGCGTAAAATATTTAATAATAAAAGGAAAAGTTTGTTTTAAAATTTCTTACAGTTTTCAGGTATCTTAGTAATACTGAAGTACAAATTCAAAAAATCCAAAGTATCGAAAGTTAATTGAATATCCAAATAATATATGTATTTAAAAATCAATATCTTAAAAAATAAAATAAAATAAAACTTAAAACTCATGTTAGAAAATCGTAGAAAAACGAAGTAGCGACCTATTTAGGTACACAAATAAAAAAATGAATACTGCCTATAAAAAATAATCGTTGATGTTTTTAATACCTGAAGCGTTATAAAGTTGGCCACAAGAGAAATTAAATAAATTTTGCTAATGACTGAATTTGCATCTTACAGAGTGAAAGTATTATTTTATTTATAAACATTTCTTCTTCATTATGTAATTGCGCAGAAAAAATTCAATAACATTGTGATGTTTTCGGGTGTATAATTTGCTTATTTCCATTTTTAATTAAAATTAAAATTCCTGAAAGCTGCAAAATTCACAAGTTCATTATTTAATCATTTTAGTCATGTATTTAAGAAATTTAATATTGCATGATAAGTAAATTTGTATTTTGTATTATAGTATAAATCTTTAATAAATATACACGGTGATTCAGAATATTCTCCAGATATCTTCAGGATGAATAGAACATTAAAAAAATAAGGTCACCTTTCTATATAAATTTTTTTCCAAAAGTGAATAATAAGGGAGATATAAGCCCTCAAAGACGGGTGAAAAACGTTGTTTTATTGGCAATGTCTTTTGGATCCCTTAAGTTATAAAAGTAGTATTTTAAACTCAGATGTAGGGCACCTAACTGCATATTTGCAACGAATTTGTTAGATCCTCTCTTCTTTTTAGAAGGTAGTTTTAGGGGATGAGTTTTCAGTATTTTATCCCTAATTTTTTATTTTTACGTATTTCATCAAAAATTTACGAAGACAATATTTTAATAATGTTTTAATAAGTGTTTCAGTCTACCACCTTCCTTATGTCGCAGTAACATAACGAGGGCTAAAAAGGAGGACATGGTAACTAACTTTTTCTTGGAAAACGAGTTATGCGTAGCAAACGATTCAGATTTTTATATTTCATGTACTGATGGTGAGAAAAGTTGTAGTTTTTGATTAAGAAAGTTTCTATAATGTAAAAACAGTACCTCTTATCTGCGTCAGATGAGTTAAATTAAAAAAAAATACAACGTTTTACGTGTGCCTGTAAAAGTTGCTTCTTGCGACTTGAGAGGTGCTGCGTTTTAGCTCTCGATAAAAGAAATAGAAAAATATTCTATTCAGGAGCAAATCTATCATCCGTATTGCGGCACCTCTCTCTCCCCCCGCGTAAACGAACATTAACGATGTGACTATAGGCGCCCGACACTTATTGTATAATTATTGGCTTTAAACAATGCAATTTGTATTGCAGCAAGACAATATTTTTATCGTGCGTTTTGGCAAATATGTGTGAACATAATTGTTAATTAACCGCAATAAGACCACTCAAATATGAGGCCACCAT
Organism: Dorcus parallelipipedus; assembly: GCA_958336345.1. Lineage (NCBI taxonomy): Eukaryota > Metazoa > Arthropoda > Insecta > Coleoptera > Lucanidae > Dorcus > Dorcus parallelipipedus. Next base: position 39,808,113 of record OY284481.1, read on the forward strand.
AAATATTTACATTCAGAAATTGGTACCTTTCATTGCAAATACTCAGAAATAGCTTAAAGACGTGAGTAATGTAATTTTTGTATGCAATGTTCATTGTATTGCGCACGTGTAAAGTCTACTGAAGCATCACAGTGCATCACAGTAATGTAAATAGAGTAACATAAATAAATAAACCCAATTATATGTGCGGGACTAGAGAAAAAATTCGTTCAACTAGAGAAAAATGCAAACAAAGTTTATAACGATTTCGATTGACTGCTCTAGAGCAAGAGTGAGCAACTGTTTAGCCGTTTAGCGCCGCTAAAGTGTCACTGGGCTTCTTTAGTACAATTTCTAACAGTTATGTACTGCTGCAGTAATAAAAAGTTTATAAAATAGTAAGTGCTAAAAGAGTAACGATTAACTGATGTGGCCTCCGGACGAAACGTGAAATTTATTCTGCCCACCCTTGCTCCAGAGTACTCTCAGAATATCTCCATCCCTTATTATTATTATTATTATTATTATTATTATGTGTGGTTAAAATATGATGATGATACTCTGAGAGTGTTTTAAAGCTATCAATCGAAAGCACTATTAGATTTATAATAGTGTACATGTTTTCAAATTTAACCCTGAAAATTATTTGGGTATTTACGAATTTATGAGTTCGAAGACGACGAACAAACAAACGAACGAACAAAGTTCGCTCACCTGATCTGAAATATTTAAATCGCATTCAGTGCCCCTTGAAAGTTTTTATTAAAAACGTTTTTATCCAGGTTATTATTGTCAACAAATGTTGCTTCTTTTCTTGAGTACTGTTAATGGATTTAATTATAGACATATATTTAATAACACCCCGTATATCACGCACAGTGATGTGTAATACGTCTTTCATATAGGAGATTTTTTTAAAATTATCTTTATTATTATCACATTGACTCTTTACAGTCTTTCTCTATTGCTTTTCCTCTTTTGTCAAATGTGTTTCCGAATTTGTTAAATGACTTTCCAATCCGCAGGCCTACTATACTTCGAACGGATTGGAAAGTCATTTGACAAATTAGGAAACACATTTGACAAAAGAGGAAAACCAATAGAAAAACACTGTAACATATTGATTATTTTATTTTTTTAACATTTTTGTTGGTACTCTGTTAAGTGTGTAGAATAACATAGTGGAGAGTTTCTATACTAAAAAATCACCTTGTCTTCTGCAACAAATACAGAATTTTGGTCTCATACTAATTACAAGAACTTAATTATTAGTTTAAAATTATTTTTATTATTTGTTTCAAATTACAATAATTTACTGGGTTACATGTAATAATATTTGGTTACGTGGAATTAATATGTTTTAGAGTCCCCTTTTTGAATCACCCTGTATAAATAACGTGAAATGCATCGAAATTTAATCACACTCATATCAAATGCCTTATGTAAGGAAGAAAGTCGCATATTTAAACGAGCGATGAATTTCTGCTATTTTTCCAAAAGGACACGATTGTTATTATGTATTACTATGCATTTGCATGAATTCATTTCGTTTTATGTAAATAAACAGGTATGCAGGATGTCCACCGAGTGCCGCGGTCTTCTCTACCGTCTATAGTATATAGGATAGAAAAAAAATTCAAACGAGCTGAGATGTAACTCAGTCAGCTTTACTTCATAAAATTATTTTTGGCTATACATAGTGTTCAGTAACTGAGAGCCATACCAAAGTTATATTTTTTTAAATGGAACACCCAGTATATTTTTACATATTTCGAAAGTACGTATAACGAATAGGTAACAACCAAAAATTTAGGAAGTTTTACTTAAGAGTTTGTACGATATTGATGTTTAAGTGTAAAAAATTGCCATAATATGAGTGCTTATCTTATATACTATAGACGGTAAAGAAAATCGCGGCACTCGGTGGACACGCTGTATATTATTGACTCCTGTTGGTAGGAATAGTGAAAAGAAAATAACGTTTTAAAAGAGTAATAAATTTGAAAATGAATTTTAAAGACTGCAAACTTGAGCCACAAAACATCAATAGTTAGGTATTAAAGTAGAATGCCTAAACAAATTAAAAAAAAATTCAATTTAATCAATTGAGAAATTGATGTGACCTTTAAAATGAGGATAATTTATTTTAAAATAACTAATAATTTCGCTTCAAGCTGCGACATTGAAGAAAAAAACTTATTCAAACTTATTAGGTCATGAACAATTTTCCTTCTTTGCCTACAGAAGATAGACAAACGATATTTCGTAATTGCACGTAATGACAGGTCCGTTATGTTATGATATGATACACGAACGTTATGAGTTTGCGAAAATGAAAGTAAAGCGTGCTTCCCATCAAAATCGAAAGCTGAAATGTATTAGTACGCATTAGCATTCTTGCCCAATTCATATCGGATACGTTTCACATGTCATAAAATTTTACTAATTTAATCTGCTAAAGTGACTAGCACATATTTTATTTTGATTGGAGAAAGTTAAAATGGAAACTGTAAAGTTCATCTTGAATTGCTATGCAAATATTTTTTATTAATTACTTCTATACACCGTCGTTTACTAAATTGTCCACATAATTTATTGCTTCACTTCTTATAGTTAAAAAAATTATTATATTTTCTGTACTTAAAATAAATTAAAATTAAATAATTTATTAATCAAGCACGAATATGTGAGACAAATTATAAGAAAGTTAATTTATATCAAAATTTAATTCGCGTCTTCACAAAAAATTGTTGTTCAATTTTAATCATTGCATGACGCGTTTCAATTTTTTTAAAGACAGATAATAAATACGAGCGATGTTAAATTGGGGAGAGTCTCATGAAACCCGCTAGGTAGAATGTATCAAGTTTTACAAAACAGGCGAGTTTGAACATTTCGAGCGACGCTAAAAATTTATGTAATCTATTAAACTACGTAAGGTGAAGTGAGAATGAGAATATACATTAGTTAAAGTATAAAACCGTAAGACACTGAATAGATTATTATTTATTTAATAGTTACAAATAAACATTTTTGAACTTGCTTTTAAAAACAACAATAATAATTACGCCTTCAATTATTTTCAACTGTTTTGTGATATACGAATTTAAACAAATGCCCATTACAGGAACTTAGTTTACAGTCTTTTTCTATTGCTTTTCCCCTTTTGTCAAATGTGTTTCCGAATTTGTCAAATGACTTTCCAATCTGTTCAAAGTATAGTAGGCCTGCGGATTGGAAAGTCATTTGACAAATTCGGAAACATAATTGACAAAAGGGGAAAACCAAAAGAAAAGGACTGTATATTATTATATATAAATTCATTTAAACATACAAAAAGTCACTCTTGTTACATTTAAAGAAATTGTTAAATAGTTATTTATGTACCAAGGTGGCAAAGTGGCACTTGGTCGAACGAGTTTGTAAATTGCGAGCCAAGGCGAAGCCCGGCGAGCAAGCAAACGAGTTCCGTGGTGTCATGGTGCATACAACATTTTTTTGACCACCACTTACTCAACCATTTATTTTTGAAGTGTTCAAAACTTGCAGATTTATATCTATGTTTATAACTTCGTAAATTTTTGAAAAATGTATTTCATTTACCTTACATTACGTTATAGACGACGCTGGCGTTTCGATGACACCAAAAGATGCGACGCGACGCGAGCGCAAAAATGTTGTTACTTTTTGAGTTGATTTGATGACAAATTAATTTGACATTTAATTGGATTCGACGATAATGCAGGCCATGATGCATGCAGTACTTTTTAAAAATTACCTAAAAGGAATTAAAAATCATACTAATTGATTCCAAATAAAAATATTTCAACAGAATTATTGAAAAATAATCAAATGTAAAACAATTAATAATTGGTTATCATTTATAGAACAATAATATTATTTAGAACCGATAAATGTTACTTCAGAATAGGTCTAGTAAGAGTCGTCAGTAAGAGTCAGGTAATATATTTTACCTGCCTAGGCAGGTAAAGTATCGCTTTCTCAACTCGAATGAGTATGGTAAAATTGTACTTTCGAATGTGGTAGTCGAAAAAAGAATTTTAATTTGAGCAGTTATTTATTTATTAGCATAAAAAATTATCTACGAGCGTGCAGAGAACTTAAAAGCGTTCATAGGTTTTATTAAATTAAAACAAAAGAAAAAGGTTATGCCCTGAATCTGAAAGAATTTCATGTTTATAGACGAATATGTACGTTATTGAAAAATGAACAAATTAATTTCTCAATAACTTCTGTGCAATAAACTAAAGCACAGTAATTATTTTATAGTTTATACATTTCAAAAATAATTTTATTTCTGCTGACTTGTAGTTACCTAAATCAAGGTTCTGTTAGGTACATTATTAGAGCAACTTTAAGGCTTTCATTTGACTCTGTCTCGCATTTTATTCTGACAAATTTATACTTTTTCTTTATATGTATCCCCTTTTAACTGTAATATTTATGTGTGCTTAATTTTATACCTCAGAAGTGTACTTTCTGTCCAAGAGATGTATCGAGTAGACCTTCCCTAGATTTATTTAAATGAATTAAAAAGTCTTCGAAGTTCATGAACTGAAAAAAATTTATGATGCATTTCTTGTTCCGGTTGACAATCAATTTATGATGGGAAATTCCGGTAAGACATGGAGCGATAGCTTTTTTGTGCAGATAAACTTTCTCCGTCTGTAGAATCATATTTTAATGAACTGCACTCATTCTTCCGTTGCAACAACGCGGATGAAGATATTGCTTCCATTTACTTACCTTGCACTTTCGCGAACAAGACCACCACTAAAAGTCATCACCGAATTCTTTGCCTCACCTCAAAATATCGTAATGTAGAAAGTGAAGTGTTTTAATTGTTTAATAACGAAATATAGTATACAGGGTGCTGCATTGATGAACGCAACATAGGAAACCCCATGTTAATTTAGAAGTGTTCAAATACTGGCTTTTCATTTGTTCAGTTTCAAAATATTTTAAAAAGATTCAGTAACCAAATTCAATTTATATCAAACTATAAACATGGCCTTCATCAGTGAACATTAAAATAAATGACTGGAAAATATCAAAGTAACCTGGCTTTATTTATGTAAAATTTTGTAAGTTGCTTGACTTTATTTTTATATTCACTGATCAAGGCCATGCTTATAGTTTGATAAAAATTGAATTTGGTTACTGAATCTTTTTAAAATATTTTGAAGCTGAGCGAATGAAAAATTCTCAAACTCTCAAACATATCGATTCTGATGAACGGCAAACGGAATATTAAATTGGCCATGTTTTTTTGCCCAAGAGAGTAAAACAGCCACTTTAGTCCCTCAAGTTAGGGAGTAAAATTGTTCATTATATAGAGGTCGTGCAAAAAATTAATTTTGGTCCTGTTTGAAATGCTAAAATTATTACCATTGCTTTTTTGTTTGCGAAGCTCTTACCATTTTAAAATATTTTAAATATTTAATGTAACAATTTTACATACAGATACATTTTATAACCGACATTGCTCAATTAAATTAAATTAACGCACAAGAGTGTAAAAGTGAATGTAAATATACGCAAGAGGAGAAGGTAAACAATGCATAATTTGTTAAGTCGTATTTATTGCAAAATGTACTCAACGTTTTATTTGAACATTTCTTACAGAATTCTTTAACATCTCAAGCAATTTGATGTGACCTTAAAATAAGTAATAAATGTAGGATGCAAAATAAATATTTTGAAGTAACTTTATTTATTAAAACAAAAAAGAAACTCGGTCCTATTTACATCCAAAACAAAATATCTTTCTTTTGAAACAGAACTGTAAATTGAAATATTTTATTATTATTTCCTATATTGAACGTAAATGTGTAGATTATAAATTATTCTTAAATAAAATATTAATCTTTAAAAAAATTACGTAAATTTTATATTACCTGGTACTATATTTTTGCTTCTAAGTAATATAATTTCCACTTAATATAATTCACGTAACAGTTCAGAAATTATTTTCAGGTCAATATAACTTTATTTTCTAAATGAAATCATAAAGCGAGTCTGCGCTTCGCATATTTCCTTATTTCTAATTTTCTAGTTACATCATCATTCATCAACTAATTTTAAAGTTAAAAAAGTATTTATAACTTAATACATAACAAATAGCTGTTCTGTTTTCATAATATAAATTCGTTTTTTTAGGAATTTATGGCCAAAAAGAAAAGGAACCGAAAAAAGCCGAAACGGTGCAGGATTTGTTCAACACAAGCTCATGTATACCAAAGCCATTCAGGTGTCCTCATCCTCAAATACAGTACTACTTATATACAAGGTAATAATTAGTCTGACTATGAAGTTCTCGATTACAAAATGTACTTAATTATAAGCTTAATTATAAGTTGTGTAACATCAATTATTACAAATTAAATAAAGATTTATTCGCTTTTCTAAGAACATCTAATGATATCACATTTTAATAACAACTACATACCTGCTTGTGCAGTTTAAACAATCAGTCGGCTATTGTATGCAAAATTAGTACATTACGTTACTATAATCTATAAATCTATACTGTCAAGGAAGTTTTAGTTCTGAGTACATTAAAATTTATTGTTTGCTTGTTAATTACGCTTCAGGATTTTCCGCTTTACACGCAAAAAATATAGAAGATTCTAGGGATATTTACATACACGCATGTGAATCGGTACTTTCACTTATTTTACATTCATTATACAATATGAGAACGATGTATAATTCTATAAAAATGCAATCTAAATTAATGTTTGCTTACTTGCAATTATATCTTCCTGAATCCTTAAGATATTGGATTTCCCATAAGCCTGGAAACAATGGAATGTCTTAGAAACGAGGAACTTCTATAAAAAGAAAACACTAGGTAAAAGTGTAAAGTTATCCTGTGTAGCAGCATTACATTTGACAAAGAGTTTAAAAATAAAAATACTTTAAGGTTGCTTACATTTTTTTTTAATAAAATTATTCCGTTTTGATTGAATTAGAAAGAAAGAGTTCTAAACGCTTTTTCGTAAACTATTATAAGATTTGTTAATTATCTGAGTTATCCATATCCTGATAGGGAAACCGGTCATCGAATAGTAAAGAGAGAGAATCAAAAAGACACATGAAATTCATTCCTTGTTTTCATAAATGTTACAAAATTTACTTTCTAAATATAATATTATAAATTATAACATAATAAATATTATAAATGCCTACGAGGGTTACCTTTTTAGTTTTTACAAAAACAATGAAAGAAAAATATTTTTTGATACAAATCCTTTTATTACATTTCAAAGTACTCGCCTTTAAGTTTTATACACTTTTGTAAGCGTTCGAACCAATTCTCGAAACATTTCTTTCCATTCTGAAGGTGATATATCTAAAACATGGTTTTTGAAGGCTTCAACACAGGCTTGAGGTAATGAAAAACGCTATCCACTCATTTTTTTTCTTTGACATTCGGGAACTCAAAGAAGTCGTTAGGCGATAAATCAGGTGAATATGGGCAATGAGTCATTGGGTGGTATGGATAAAACGAATTAATATTTTCTTCGAGGTATCTTCTATTACATAAAGTACCTACTATTGTTGTTTTCATAAGAAAAGAGCTCTACGTCATCACAGTGTGTTATTTGCTAGATCTAGCGGCACTTAATTAAGGGCGGCGCAGTTCACTTTCTATTATTTGAATATATTTTAGAAAAAGCAGTTTTATCTAACGTACAACGTTAAAATAAATGTACTTGCATTAGAAACAAAAAATATGAGCGAATATACAAAACGTCAAGTAAATTTTCTGCCGTAGAAAATCTATATGATTTATTTATGATTTACGAAAGTAAATTTACTTGACAATTAACTACATGGAGATTTATTCCGCGTTTATAGGTAATATCATGTTGACAATGCAAGTAAATTTATTAGTAAAGTAGGTATTTATTCGATTTTAGAAGTTTTAAAATTTATGAACAACATATTCTTGTTACTTATTAATCTTCTGACGAAGATTCTTCCTCAGACTGAGGTCCTAATATAGGGCATTCCAAAAGTTGTAAGGTATCATGATGGAATCCTTGAGATGTCTTTGGTGCAGGTGTCCTTTGGCTTGATAGAACAGGATCAGATGTTAATAAAAATCTATGTAATACGTCTTCATTCGTTGCCTTTCGCGATATTTTTCGAGAGTAGTTTTCCCGGAAATTTTTATAATCTTTATTGCGCGATTCTTGAGCGTCTTCAGCTAATTCTCCAAGTGGTAGTATACAGGAAGAAATAATTTCTTTCCCATGCATTAAGATTTTATGAATGCTTGCAGGCATATAATACCAGGAATATTGCGATAAATATATTTCCTTGGTTTCCATGGTATATTCATAAAACTTTTCAGGATTGATTTGAAAACCGCTAGATAAAGTTTGCAAAATTATTTTGAAATGATGTATCAAGTTTTCATCAACACCTGTTATTGCCGCTGTCCGTGCTGGATTACTGAAGAACCTTCGAGCAGTGTTTCCATCGTTCGTGTTGCCGGCAGATTGCTTTGGAATATCGACAAGTAATCCCAATTCTTCTCGCATCTTATCCTGAATTTCAGTTTTCCTCTGCTTTACATATTGCTTCTCATACTCACTTCTGGCCTGCCATTTATTTATTCCTAATTTGTAAGACAGATGTAATATAAACTCGAAGGCTCTAATCCAAGAGTGGAGCGGTGAAATACCGAATTCATACATACTTTCTATCGGTTTTTTCTTCGATAGTTTTTTAACATCGTTCATTTCTTTTGGCGACGCTCCACATATGTAGCACAATTGAGATGATTGGTATTGCGAAAGTGCATTGCAAACTTTACCATCAATCATCGTGAGTAACATTTTAAAATGTACTATAAATTCCTTATCTTCAATTTTTAATAATGTTGGTGTTAATTTGTTAATTTTTTCTTTTAAAAGCTGAGTTTCTTCCTTTATAACGTCTTTTGTTTCTTTCTTGTAAGCAAATTTTATAATTCTACAAAATCTTGTCGATGATGGTCTTTGGTTTTTCCAAATTACGGTATCTTGTTTTTCATAGATACTCATTATTAAACGTAATGGTACAAACGCTATGGAGAATAAAGCTTCATCACTACTAGCTGATTCTAATTTTTGTTTATAACGACTCTGGGATGAACTTCCATCACAACCCCATTTGCACACCAATGTTAATGCATTTTCTGCTTCTGGAAGACATAAAAGTACATCTTTTTGCACTATGAGTAACCTTTCTGCGGTTAAATTTAATAAATCTTGTAAATTTATTTCAGCAGAAATATCCGTGACCAAGATAGTCTCTTTAGGTGGATAGCAAAGCAGTTTTGCTTCTTTAATTAAATTATATTAGGGAAAGACAGATATTCCAAACTGCTTAGTTTCGTTTCTAATGTTTTTATATTGTTGTGTTGTTAATTTATTGTTGACTATAATAGAAAGTGCCCTTTCTGGAGACATCCGTTGAGTTTGTGACATTGAGCGCTCCCTGGCATGTTTAAATTTTGTTGCCCTTTTTGGTGAAGACGTAGATATTTCCTTAAGTATGTTAGCAGCATCCCTTTTTCCTTCAGATCTCACAGATATTTCTGCTGCCAATAAAATCGCCTGCGGCGATTTTGTTTTAAGGAGTTCGGCAGCTTTTCTCTTTTGCACTCTTTTAGTGCATTCTTCAAATCTTTTTATTGGACGCCCTCTCTTAGGAGGTGTTTTATGTCCACTATTTGACGTTGAAGACAACTGTTGCATAATCAAAGGTAACTCAATATTCCTCTCAAGCCAGTCCTTGTTTTGAATGACGAATGTATGCTTATTTCGTGACGCTAACATCCATCTTCTCTTCATGTTATAACAATAACTTTTAACAAATATTTTTAATTTATCTCTATCACTATCAGATAGGTGATCAATGTCATAAAATTCAATGATACGATTCGATATTGACTCTAAATAATCCCTACTCTTATTTGTCTGCCATATTTCGAACATCATATTGTTCGTAATTTTACGCCCGCCTGTAAATAAAAATTAGAATTATTAAGGTACGCAAGTTTACGCAGCTAACTCTTATTCGTTCTTATAGAAAAAATAATGTATTTTTATTATTTCGTTGAACTAATCTGATACTGTATGAAACTTTTTTCGTCCGTCTCGCCAAAGATAAAATTTAAATGGAAGTTACACTATACATTAAAAAAATTCAGCAAAGTTACTTACAATTTTTATTTTCTTCTGAAATTTTAGGTTCCATCACGGAAACGTACACTAAAGACAGTAGAATTCACAAAATTCACTATTATTACAACATGCTGCAACCACAGGCATCTAAACCAAGAGTAGTAAAACTGCTTAGATTCTAAGCTTGACACGTTTAAATTATTCTAAATAATTCAGACAGATACCAAATCCTATATACTCCAAATTTTTAAGCTCTCTGTTAAAACTGGGGTTTTATCTACCTGACAGAATCAGTTTGACAGTACTTAGAGACAATTGCTTATTCTGAATTTTGTACCGCTAGATCCATGAAATGACACACTGTGGTCATTGTCTGGTGTTTATGAATTTTTAATGAATTTTCGAAGAACAATTTTTTTCTTACGAAAATCAATATATACGGTGTTTTTCAAATTCGAGCAAAAAAAATAATGTATTTGGTAACAGATATTCTCACGAATGCACCAAAATTAAATGAAAAAAAAATAAAAATAAAAAAATTCGTAGTAGATACTTCACGCAAGTACTACAACAGCGTATAGTATTTACTCCGTGCTGTAGTATAAACTTTGCTTTCATAGTATATGCTTCAGAGCTGTAATATGAAAATCACGGAACTTGAGCTCTGCGTAATCAATCGCCGAAGTTAGAACCGACAATTATTTCAATATTATTTCTTTGTTAACGGTGAATGAGATTATATTCACAGCATTATCCTATGAAAAGACTTCCGGATTATAGAGTCTTCCAAAGATTGAAAGAAAGATTCGAAACGCCGTGAAACATTAAATACAGTAGAAATGTTATTAAAATAAAGTTATTTAAATATTTTCAAAATAAAGAAAAATAGGAATAAGTTTAACAGGAACATATTCAATTATTTTGAACAAAAAATAAAACATATTAATTGATTTATGAGCAAAGCGAGTGTTTACAAACTCAAACTGTCGTTCGTAAAGTAACAAGCACACCGAGGACATTTATACCTAACTTTACGCACGCTTATAGTTAGATCTACATAGCCGCATCACATTAGATTGACAGTTGTCGAAATCTCGACTGTCATTGCTGATTATTTTGAACTTGAATAATGAGGTAATTTTTGTGGTCGTAGATAAAGTATAGTACAAAACTCGAGTTGTAAAGCAATCACGCATTTGTGAAATTATTTGCACTCGCTGCTGTGCGGCTCGTATGCAACTTTTTCACGCGTGCGTAATATGCTATTTACAACTCTCGTTATTTAATATACATTTTGCATATTTTACAATTGTTTATAACACAATCATCTTTCATTTGACACAGCCAGTATAAATCTTTTAATTTTCGACCAGTTGATACGATATTATCGTCTAGCCAGATTTTATTGTCAATATTTAGTTTTTCCTCTTTAATAACGTTACTAGACTCCAATGTAGAAATTTCTAAGATTAATGCAAGATGACCGGTAAGATTCGATTGGATAACCACCGTTCCACATAGCTCAAAATTTACTTTATCAACTATAATATAATCGAGTTTTGATGTGGAATAACAAGCAGTATTACTATTAAAACCTAGTCTAAAACCTAGGTCGGAAATTAAGATGTATACTTCAAATGAAAGTATGTCACTGAATAATTGCTTAATTATTATTGCATAATTTAAATAGTTGATATTTAAGTCTTCACATAAAAATATACTCCTATTATTTGTAATTATTTTACAATACAGTACAGGCCGAAATTAAATCATCGGCGGCTCGGACGTAATAGAGTATATACAGGGCGTGCCATGTGAAACAGAAAGTTGCATCCAGCACCACTGTTTTGATTCATTCTATATTGATGAATACAATTTTATGTTGTACAGTAGATCTCTAAAATTAAAAAAATATTGCGTTAAAACTTTTTTTGTATCTTCAGTAGTTGCCCGAGAACACACTATTGGGACACCTGCATGTACAGAGTATCTCAAACCTCCGAATTAGATCAAAAATGCCCTTTTATCAAAATAAAATTCAGAATGAAAGTTGTGTAGCCTTCCATTCTGCATAATTTAAAATTATTTCCAACTACACTCACCGGCATGGAAAACGGAGCACCTGCATTTTCTTAAAAAAATTGAAAATTTTAATATTTTATAAAGTTTTACTAGTACTATAGTTTGAATACAAATATAACCAGTTGTTGTCAGTAATTTAAAAACTTACTGAACATTAATTAACGTAAAGAAACTGTTTTTGATACAATGGAAAAAAAGGGCGAAAGAAAACACAATTTTGTTTTGTAGGCAAACGACGTAAAATCATGTAAAACTTAAACAATTTGTATGCGATTTGTTAAAAAGTGCTTTTTAATAACGTGTGTTGCCCCCACGTGCCCGAATTATTGCTTGCATTCTTCTTGGCATGCCTAAAATCAAGTGTCGAATAGCATCTTGCCCATTCCTCTAAAAGAGCTTGTTGTAACTCATTCAAAGTTAAAGGAGCGGGAACACGACTTCGAATTCTGCGCCCAAGCATGTCCCAAACATGTTCTATTGGATTTGCATCAAGACTGGCCGCTGGCCACTCCATAACAGGGATATTAACTTCGTTTAAGTACCGTCGAGTAATTCCAGCGGTGTGAGGTCTTGCATTATCGTGCATCAATAGAAAGTTATCTCCAACAAAAGGAGCATATGGGACAACAAAATCTTGCAAAACTTCTTCAATGTACCTGACAGCTGTTAAGGAGCCTCTTGGAACGATGTACAACTCTGTGTGTGCTTCTAGAGAAATTCCAGCCCACACCATAACTGAACCTCCTTGGTAGCTGACTCTAGGGCTAAAGGTACATTCAGCAAATCGCTCTCCTTGCCTTCGGCCATACTCTTTCACGACCATCTGGAGAACGCAGGCAAAACCTGGACTCATCTGTAAACAAAACGCGCCCCCATTCGTTTTCCTCCCAATGCTCATGGTTTCTGGCAAACTGAAGTCGCGCTATACGATGACGCCTGAGAAGTTCTGGACCTGTTGCAGGTCTGCGACTTTTAAGATTTGCTTCACCAAGTCTTCGTCTAACAGTCCGTTCGCTTACGTTGACATCCCTGACGTGATGAAGTCGATTTCTAATTTCTACAGCTGTAGCACGACGATCTCGCAAACTTTGTGAGACGATAAAACGGTCATCACGGGCGTTAGTTTTGTATTGGGGACCAGTTCCAGGCCGTCTATTGTTACTTCCAGTTTCCAAAAAGCGTACAAAAATACGGTGGACCGTACTGTTGGATACTCCATATCGGCGGGCAACAAATCGCTCACTTCTTCCGTCTTGAAGTAATGCAACCATAGCAGCCGCTGTTTCAGGATTTACAGCCATAATTTTTGACAACAAACGGACGCAACACTTGATTTGACTTGTTTATTTACTCAAAACAATCAAAGCAAAAGAATACCCGTAGCTAGCTTTGCAGTTTTCATTGCTTGGATTTAGACAGTTTTTGCATTTTTTTTTAAATTTTGGTACAAAAATAGTTTTTTTAGCTTTAATAATGGTTTCATATTTTTAAGAAATACTTAAAATAAGTTGTGTTACTTAGATTTGAACTATAAATAATAGTTACACAGTATCAAATATGAAAATTTTAAGTTTTTTTTTAAATGCAGGTGCTCCGTTTTCCGTGCCGGTGAGTTTATAAAGGGTGGTTCATTTAAAAGTTACAGACCTAACTTATGATTATTTAAATGGAGCACTATACAGACTGTGGTATTTAACCGGGCTTCTTCATTAACGCCGTTCCTATTGAAAATATGGAAAAATGTTTTTGACAAAAGTATCATCCTTTCAAGCTCCGTACAATTTAAAATTATTTTCAAATATAAAGGTGTCCCAATTTGGCTATACGATATGTAACTTCATTATTTTAAATGGAACACCCTATGTTTTATAACGAATTTGAGCTTGTCAGGTTATTTTAGGATAAGTCTGATGAGGGTTCTCTGTACCTAAGACCTATGGTTTTAAAATATTGGGCTTTGTTTACGGTTTTCAGAAAATACAGAACTAGAAACCAGGTATTGTGGTACTATTACAATTATATTATATTATATTATATTATAATTAATATTATATTTATTATTTATATTATAATTAATATTATAATGAATGTCTCATTAATGAAAAAAATTAGAAAGCAGATAAGTGGTACTTACTGTTACAAGCTATGTGGAAGGTATCTACCGCAGTAACAAAATTTACTTTTCATTAAACAGGGATTCAGTAAAACTATTTCCATTTCGACAACAATTGAAGGTCATTAACTTTTATTTTTTAAATAAAATTTTTTAAAAGTGTTATTTTTATGTCATCGTTAGATGCTCCATAAAGTTATCTTTCAATTAGGTCGAGCAGATATTTAATATTATTTCACAATTTCTGTATTTTAACGTGTTAATTAAAATCAGAAGTGAGTATACTGGGTGTCCGGTAAAGAATGGGCCATACTTCAAGGGTGGCTTCTTTGGGTCAAAACAAATCGATATAGATCAATTTATCTTAGTACAATTTTGCTTCATTAAAAAGTTATGGCCTTTCAAAGATAATTTTTTTATTTCAATATTTTAGCATAACTCGTTCATTTTTGGAGATATTTAATTGTAATTTGCTATTTTTAACGTAACATATAGGGGGCGCTCTCGAGATCCTGATATTCCTTTGTTTATTGCTGTACTTTTTTTTAACGTGAATATTTTAAAAATTATATTGACTTCCTTGAAAGAACTTTTAATTTACTTTAAAAAAGGTATACTTGTTACATGTCGCAAAAGTATACCAGTTTTGAGAAAAATGTCTTTGAATATGATAATGCTGAATATTACTATTTTAGGTCTACATTGAATCAGGCACATAGACTCGTATTTCAGTTACAGTTTAACTTTAATCTTCACTTTATTTCCATGGGAACAACTGTTTTTATAATTTTTACTATGGGAGTAATCTGGAGTCGAAAGTTAAACTATGAATGAAATACGCGGCCATAGCAAACATAATAAGAATTTTTTACGTAATGTATCGCTGATTTAAATGTGGAATTGTAATTTTTTTTTTCAATTTTAAGTAAATTACGAAGTAGTGCAACTTTAGGTAATTGTCTTGTTATCCTGCAGTAGCGTTACTGGTGTAGTAAGTATTCAACATTTTCACATTCAAAGCCATTTTTCTCAAAACTGATGTACTTTAGCGACATGTGACAATATGCCTTTTTTAAAGTAAATTAAATGTCGTTTCAAGAAAACGAAACACATTTTAAAAATATTCATGTAAAAAAGAGTACGACAATAAACAAGAGAATGTCAGGGTCTCAAGAGCGCCCTTTTTCCTTTACGTTAAAAATAAGCAGATATTCACATTCAGCAGTACAAGAAACCTCTAAATACCAAATTACAATTAAATGTCTCCAAAAATGTTGATATAAAATATTGATATAAAAAAATTATCTTTGAAAGGCCATAACTTTTTAATGAAGTAAAATTGTACTAAGATAAATTGATCTAAATCGATTTATTTTGATCCAAAGAAGCCACCCTTGAAGTTTGGCCCATTCTTTACCGGACACCCAGTATACTCAAATATTTTACTTGTTTTGAATAAAATGTCAATGTTCTATGTTTATTAAGCTCTGTTATACAGAGTTAGTTAAAAGTCTGGAAACTGTCATTTATTGCCGTTATTATTCATTCTGGAAATTATGTTCTTTATAAAAGTTTTTAGGAAATTTTTATCTACAATTGAGAATACTTGAATTTTTTTTCTTCAATTGTTTTTGAGTTATGCCTATCTGCGTAATTTTTTTAAATGGAAACTTGTTAATTTTACTCTACCATTCGGTAGAGTATTTTTTTCTCTTTACAATAGTATTCTTGTTTTTTTTTTTTAGAATTGAGGGTTTTCTGAAAAAAAAACATTTGTCTTTTTTGTGAAATTGAAATATTTATTTTAGGTAGATCTAGACAAAATTCAAGTTATCGGTCACAATTTTATCATTAAAAACAAAAGCAACAAAAAGAAAAATAAATAACTAAGGGCCGATTTCATAAACAAATTTAATGCTCCATTAAAATTTAATGTAGGAATTAAAACAAAAATCAATTTCATAATATATATTAATGTTAGCACATTAGCACATAATGGAGAATTAACTTTAATGTGACA
This sequence comes from Dorcus parallelipipedus, assembly GCA_958336345.1. Classification (NCBI taxonomy): domain Eukaryota; kingdom Metazoa; phylum Arthropoda; class Insecta; order Coleoptera; family Lucanidae; genus Dorcus; species Dorcus parallelipipedus. Next base: position 39,824,509 of record OY284481.1, read on the forward strand.
ATCTTGATCCATTAGAGATTTTAATTCTCCCATTAATGCAAGAATATATTTAAATTATTTAATTTCAAGAGAAAAGATAGTGTGGCAAAAGAACAAAAAATGAATATAAGTAGTTCGTCATCATCAGATGATGAGAACAATATTAGGTTTGTGCGAAGACCTAGACGGTACGGTATTAGGCAAAACTATTTAGAAAAATATGATGAACTAGAATTTTTTCAAAGGTTTGGTATAACTAAAAATACTTTTCGCGTTTTTCTTGCCAAAATTGCCAAAGACCGTATTAAAAATCCAACGATACAGGTTTGGAATGTGGTCGTTAAGTCTGCAGTTAAAGAAAATGTGATTTATGTCTTCGATTTCTCTGCATGCACATCATTGATTGGGAATCATCCCAATCCTGGACAGGTGACTTTTGCAGGAACAATGCCTCAATCTCAATCTTGTAATAGTTGAATAAAAAGATCTTGACCTACCAGGAAAAAGAGAAAGCCATGTGGTTATAGAAATCATTGGCCTTATGTTACGATACCATTTTCCTTTATTTCTACAGGATTCATCCCAATATTCTTTCCAATATCTGAGTGTAGAGTTTCTGATCAATCTTCTTATATCCATAAAAAACACTTTCATTTTATTTAAAGGACATTTGTTGAGATCTACCAAGTCAATATTTAATCTGGCTAACATTTCTCCAAAAAGGAAATTTAAATATGTCTGGTCTCATCATAGGTTAGAAATCGTTTTGATTACTCAACAAAACGTCAAAAAACAGCAGAAATTCAATACCAACATAATATTATTTTTCTTAATGGGGCATTAGTTAAAAAGGCTTTACAACAGTATTATGAAACTGATTTGGTTAAAAGGTCAATTAAACCTACCATTAACTTAAATGCATCATTAGTTAATGGGCCGTTAACACCTAGATTATGAAATCGGCCCTTAGTAAATTAAATTAAATGTTCAAATTGTCAGGATGCGTATTATTAAATAAATTACAAACGTCTTGTAAATTTCAACGTCTATCTCCATAACCCAGCATAATAATTATTTCAATTTTTTGACGTTCATTTAAGCTCGCCATTGCTAATATTAACAGCAGTCAATTGCACAATTGAATTTGACGTAAACAATAACCACTGATAAAGTTACTCGCTCGAGTTTGTTTATCGTTTACTTAGATGTACCTGACCTGGCCTTAATAAGCATGCACGACGGGAAATGAATACTTGAAATATTGTTTTTTTTTCAGAAACTCCTCAATTCTAAAACAAAAAACAAAAATGCTATTGTGAAGAGAAAAAAATACCCTACCGAACGGTAGAGTAAAATTAACAAGTATCCATTTAAAAAAACACGCAAATAGGCGTAACTGAAAAACAACTGAAGGAAAAAAAAATTCAAGTATTCTCAATTGTAGATAAAAATTTCCTAAAAAACTTTCATACAGAACATAATTTCCTAAAATGAATAATAACGGCAATAAATGACCGTTTCCAGACTTTTAACTAACCCTGTATAAAATGCATACATTTGGAACACTTATAGTAAAACCACAAGATACCTTAGAATTATTTTGTTGTTCCTACAGTTTTCAAAGGTTTCGCATTTATTTTGGAAATTCAGTATTTAACTTTGTTAGTTGTTGTTGTAATATTCAAATATGATTAATAAATACTTCGTCACAATGTAACATGTTATCATAAAGTCCCGTGACCCCAGTAGGCCTTGGATGTGTAAGGGCACGTCTTTTCTTAGAAAATTGAATGACGTTTATAACTTGTATGTGTCACATTAGAATTAGAATTCGACAATATGAAGCAACGTGTAAATCTTTTCCGTAAGCAAAATGGGCACCATGTTCAACAACTATTATGATTTATGAATATGCTTCAACATTGGAATTTTTTGTTAATATAAACGTTTCTTTAGCCTGCAGCGTTTTGATATGTGTCGATTGATTAAATAGAAATGTCATTCTGATTAATTAATTACTTTAAGAAAAGACATGCGTTCACACTTGCAAAGCCTACTGGGGCCACGGGACTTTATGATAACATGTTATTATTTGACATAAAACTTAAATACAAGAAGTCTTAGGGCTAATTGTATGAAACGTAGTTAACTAGACAATCAAATTAATCATGTGATTAAGTAATATCACTTGAGGAAACTTAAAAATACCAATCAACATTTCAAAATTACTTCTCTCGTTACTGTTTAAACCTTAAAAATGACATTAAGTAACCATGTATTTAACAATATTTTATACGACCAGGACAAAAACTTAGTAAATTGATATGTTGCTTAAAACAAGTAAAATGTTTTAGTAAATACTCACTCCTGATTTTAATTAAAATGTTAAAATGCAAAAATTACATATGATATAATATTAAATTTCTCCTCAACCGTCAGTAATTGGTACAGGGAAGTGTATAACTAATTGAAAGATAATTTTATGGAGTATCTGTATCTAACGACGATATAAAAATAACACCGTTTGCATATAAAAAACAAAAGCTATTGCCCTTCATTTGTTGTCGAAATGGAAATAGTTTTACTGGATCCCTGTTTAAAGTAAAATAAATTTTGTTACTAGTAGATACCTTCCACTTAACTTGTAACAGTCCCACAATATCTGCATTCTAACTTTCTTCTTTAATGAGATATTAATTATAAAAATTACATCTGTATTTTCCGAAAACCGTAAACAAAGTCTAATATAAAAATTAAAAACCATAAAACTTAGGTACAGGGAACCCTTATCAAACTTACCCTAAAATAACCTGATAAGCTTAAATTTGTTATAAAACATAGGCTATTCCATTTAAAATAATGAAGTTACACATCGTACAGCCAAATTGGAACAGACTGTATACTTGAAAACAATTTTAAATTATGCGGTGCGGTAAACAAAAAATTAATTATTTGAACATTGTTTTTAACAATCTAACAATTATTAGACCTAGAAAATACATCCTCTTAAATGGCTTAATGCACTATAGACTAAAGACAATGCAATAATAATATGAAATATTAAAACTAACTTAATTTATAATAATAACTTATATACGCACCAAGGAATTTTTTGACCGTTGGCAATTAAACTGTTAGCCCGATAACTTTTAAATAACAGTATACCTTATTTACTTATACTATTCATTACAGTCATGTATTTCTGGTTGTACACATATTAGGCGCAGATTAAAAAGTGCAAACAGGGTCATATAAGCCTTAAGATAAAACTTTCGAGTATTTTATACTAAATATATTTCATTAAATTGGAAAATTCGTAACTAACAAAAATTGAACAATAGTGTGTTTCTCAGTGTTAATGCAAATAGGACATCTCCTCCGTTCATTTCTGTATACAGAACTTTACGGTTCTGTATTTTTAAAATAAGTTTTTAAAATAATTTTCTGTTTCTGGCCCCACGTTTTGGGAGTCAATTTTATGCTGTGTTAAATGATGTATTTTGCAGTGTTTCTCGTAGGCTGAATTCTTCCTCGTGGAGTGTAGTTGTTATGTGATAAATTTTGGATGTAGATGGCACTCGCGAGCCTTCACATTCAAAATTATCTGCGCCAGTATACGTGTATGTGTGTGTGTGAATAAATAAGAAGAGATTTGCGTAGAATGAGACAGAAAACAAAGGTTTATTAATTTCAAAATTATGAAGAATCGTTCAAGTAAATACAGATCATCAAAGTTCAGAGGGTCGAAGTTTTGTTCGTTCGCATGGTTTCTTGCAAAACCAGCGATATATCTTGACTTACATTGAGCCCCCCATCCCCATACACCTGCGAACAAATTGCGCAACAGAGGCTGTCGTGCAAACATTTGTATAGTGTATGGTGTTGTTTGACGTGCTGGGCAACTAGTTGCAGAAATTCAAAATTGTTTGAAATTAATTGCACAACGAGTGGCGTTGCGCAACTATTGCGTCGTGTATGGGCTTTGTACGACACATTGTGCAGTAATTTTTAAATGAGTTTATTGATTTATACCGTCGTCAGACGGCATGTTTCCGTTTTGCATAATATTGCGTATGGTATATGGGTGACCTTGTTTGCACAACAACTTGTGCAACATCAGCACAATTTCTTCGCAGGTGTATGGGGGGGCTTTAGATCTCAATTAAATTTCGCTCCTAACTTGAATGCCCGTAAGCCGAAGGCATGGTATAAGGTGTAATGATACCGGTCGCTTTAGTTTACAATAGCTCAACGCGGCGCCCTCACTGATTCACTTTCCGAACTCCTCACTGCCGCTTACAGTTTCCTTCAAACGTCGGGTCGTCATGACATTATTAAATCAATTATTCTAAATATTACAATTCTGAGCTTAAATCTTACGTATTTACATTTCAAAAATTCTAAATATTTTATTTATGATAAACATGTAATTTTCACTCATCTATTTTTAAAAATATTTACACAAACTTAATATCTTTGAAAAAAACACTTGAATTTAATAATTATGTAAATAAATCCTGTAAAACACAAATAATACATTACTCTGAATTTTACTCTATTATTTAAAAAATTATTTCTTTATGAAAATTTAAAAAATATTTCGTTCTGCTTATAAACACGCAATATGTAACTATTTCACCTGACATTCATGGTCTACCTCGAGATAATAGTTTTTCGCATCTTTTTCGAAATGTTTGGGAGTAAATTTTTGTATAAACACATCCATTAAAATATGTCATAAAAAATACATCAAGTTATTGTCACATTTTAAATGACATGGTGAGAATTCGGAAAATGTGCATTTTTGGAGCCAGTGATATTTTATGTGCATCTGGTTAATATACCGTTAAATTAGAATTACTTTAAAATAGTTGCTTACCTTGTTAAACTGTCCCAAGTTAGGATTTTTGTCATTGCGCATTTTCGCACTTAATGGTTGATTATAAACATGAATGAGAGTAGGCATAGATAGGTGGCCGCCTGTTTATTTGAGCGTAGCTAATTTCAGACGTATTATTGCGACGAGTTTACTTAAAATTTTTAATGTTATCTGTTGTTTGTCTTTCTCTATTTTGGTTTCGTCTTTTACTACCTTATTAATATAGTGCGCAAATTAAAACTAATTATTCATCAATTCAATCATCTGTTTATTATCTTTCACATCGAATTATACTTTTGGCAATACTGATTTATTGGACCGCAATTTTAGCTCTTCCTAAAAACCGCCTCGCTTTTCTGAATTTAGCCTTTCAAACCTGATTGGTTCGATTAGAAGAAATGGGAGGATTGGTCAAAATTTCGGGGGCAGTTGTCGTTCGAACTCAAGCTGAAATGGAGTATTAGAGAAATAATTATTTTAACAGATATGTAATTATAATATTCTCGGTCATCTGTACAGTTTCTTTAATAAATATTGTGTTTTGTGTCCCCACAAATATATAGGGGTAAGATATCTTCAATATTTTCTTTGTATTTTGCTAGAAAATTGTTTTCAAATCGGAAGCTCGTGGCACAGTCCTAATTTATTTTTCTTAGGAAAAAACCGAGGGAGGTCTTACTTTTCCCGAATGTAAATTAATTCATCCGAGATCGTCCATAGGCCACGTGCTGAAATATTTCAATTGTTCGAGTCACCAACATGAAATAGCGAAGAAATTATACCTCGCTACCGTCACCTCTGGACGCAAGCCCGGTTGCCCTCTGACTCTTGGTGGGCTATAAAAAAAAAACAACATGAAACAATAAGGGAATTTCCACGTAAGGAGGAATCGACATTTAGCAGGTTACAGTCTTCCTTTTCTTTAATTATTTTTCATATATATATTTTCGCTTTTGATAACAAAAAAAAGTATTCCTATAAAAATAATTTATTTAATTTTATAATCTTTTATATAATAAGGAAAATTTACATGTATTACCGATGTGAAACGACGTTGAATTCAATATCGTGCAAATTAATTACTTGTCACCTTTCAAACACATTCAGTCATTTACATTATCAAATATTAATATAGTTAAATATCTGTTACCTTAAAAATTGGATGCACATTATTACCTGTGATTATTGTTTACAACTTTTATTAAACATATACATATATTATTGGAACGATCACTCTTTTCTTTTTAATTCATTTCAATTTAAAATTTGTATTTTGTTTCCATTTTTTTTTGGGTTTCCAAATTTTCTGATTTTGTCTTTACGTAAATCCCATTTAAAAAAAATTTGGTAGCGCTCATATTTTTTTATAAAAAAAAATAATAATAAGTTTTGTCCAATTGCATTTTCAAAATTTCTATTCCATTGAATCCACAACCCACTGCTCTTCCATAAAAGGCTGAGTGAAGTTCGCGCAGTAGGTAAAACCCTTTTAGGATTTGGTTATATTATTTTTTTTTAGAAAAATCAAAAAGGGGGTTATATTATCTAAAAAAAAACTGAAGATGTGGCCGCTTCGAAACAATTGAAGATCGAGGTCATAGGAGTTCCAAGAATTACAGCCCTTAACATTCAGTGTAACTTTTTCTTCCAAAATAAGAAATAAATCACTGTATATTTCATATTTTCCGAAACCGCGTATTTATCTATTTTTATAATAATTACAGTTTCAGATCAAGAAAAATATTTTAATATAAATTGTGCACCAGCATTATTTCCTTTCGTTTATTCCTAAATTACTCACAGAGAAAAAAAGTTCCTCCTCACCCTTTAATAATTAACTTTTAAGCCCCTCAAGGGCTCCATAATCTTAACAACATCGAAAATTTTAAATTCGCACAAATTGAGGCACAAACGTTAAGTTTAAAAATAAAATATTTCTGGAGATGTAATCTTTGACTTTAAAAATCCTGTAATAAGAATTACATTAAGAAATGAGGCTTTTTGATAGTCATTTCATTTCAATATGTATATTTACCTATTAACAGCTCATACATAATACTGAAAAAGTAAACAAAATAAAAAGCTCTTTGAATTAGTTATGTAAATCCTAAAACGTATGTATATTCATTAAGAAATGACCAAATATTAAACCATTGCGTAGAATTTTGCTCAAGTATGATAATGAGGCGTTTCAATACGAATGTCACTGGTATGTTACAGCAATAGGTACGCTATAAAACATGGAGAAAGTAAATGCTATGTTTTGAAGCACGAGAAACGAATAAAATCAAATGTATGATTTAAAGCATGAATTTATATGCGAAATTATTTGAAATTACCGACCCAGGAAAGTAGTTGTCATTCATTGCGGTATATCCGGACGTTATTGAGGTCGCTATAAAAACGGGAAGCATGCTATTGTGAAAAACAATGGATAATTGACAAATTTTAATTGATATTAAAGGTATTTACATTTATTTAGGGCATATTGAAACTGCCGATAAATATACATAAGCTAGTACCTAAGCTACCAGGACACATAGTGACTTGGTTGCAATATCCTCTTAAATTATGAAAAGCTTCAATAAAATGTATATTATAAATAAACAACAGAGAAAACATTATTTAATAAGCTAATCTATTCCGTGTTTTATGTACTTTTGACGATATCGGGTTAATTATTGATTAAAAAATTGTTTTAACTGAATCACAATACAGAACTAATTTACTTTTTCTGTAGCTGTTAGAGAATCCAAAAATTGCAAGTAATTTGATTTTTTTCAATGAAATTATAGGTTTGTTCGTTTGTTCTGCACTTTTTACACTTTTAACTCCTTTATACTATTTTTCTCACTCCTACTTGCTTAGATGCCCCAGAAAGCAAGGGCAAATGCCGATGGCAATGCGAAACACATATTCGAAAACTAAAATTGTCTAACGAAAAGGATAAGCGAGTTAAGAATAAAAAAGAATTGCCAATCCTAACAGCGGAATAGAAGATGGCCATCACATAGCCATAGCGTAGAGTTTCGTTAAATTACTAGGATACTTAGAAACGCATTGTTGATACCAAAAAAATGTGAAAAAACTCCATTTCATTGTGACACTGGGTTGTGTTCATAAACTACACCTTGGAGTGCACCCTGGGTGTATAATCGCATCTTTCTCACTCACAAGTTTTTAGTTATTTTGCGTCTCGCTCATCAGTTTTAAGAAGTCTAGTGTTTACATGATTTCCATGACAACGAGATCACTTTTCACGTCCCACTTTTAAGTAGGGTAAAGAAAATGTGTTTGTTGCTATGGAAACACACGCCTGATTTAGTACTTTATGATTCTTATGTGATAAGCAAAATGTATAAATACATTTATGCGAGAGAGATCACAATATTACCCGAGAGTGACCCTAGAGTGTAATTTATGAACACAACCCTGCTGTCAACCTTTCTACCTGTCACTTGAAAGGTTTAAGCTTAAGACTCGAGTAGGTACTATCATGTTTTCCGCCGTTGATTATATCGAAATGATAATTATTTATGGGGAGTGTGGACGCAATGCCAGGGAGACAGCACGAGTTTTTTCCCAGCGCTTTCCCGGTCATCCCGTAGACCATAAAGTGATCCTTAGGGCTGTTGCAAGAGACCGGTCAAGTATGTGTCAAGTTATTCCAACTCGTAACGAAATTGGTTGTGCTCCTAGAAGAGTTTGAACTGTCGAAAACGATGAAGCCATATTGAATGTGTTTGAGGAAGATGGTACAAGAAGCATAAGAGAAGTTGCACGCGAACTGGGTGTTTCGCGTTCTTCAGCTCAATGAAAGCTAACATCCTTTCCATTTCACGTGAGTGCAGCATCTGCAGCCGGAAATTATCCTGCTAGAATAGAATTCTGCCGGTGGTTGCTAGACCAAGAAGAACTCAATCCCAATTTCGTCCCCAGAATTATGTTTTCGGATGAGACACTTTTTGGCAGGCAAGGATGCTTGAATACCCATAATTTGCATGTATGGTCAAATGTAAATCCGCATGCTATTTTCGAATGGGTGTTTCAAAATCGATTTTCGGTTAATTCGTGGGCTAGTATATTAGGAGATCACATAGTATGTCAACCTTTTGAATTTTCGCAACGTTTATCAGGCCAAATTTATGCAAAGTTCTTAAATACGGAACTGCCAAATTTATTAGGCGCCCTGCCACTGATTTTCGGATCAACGACTATTTCCAGACGATGGGGGCACCGCCACATTTTAACCGCGAAGTTCGCCAAATCTTGGACCAACAGTATCCTAACCGATGGATTGGACGAGGTGGTTCATGAAATTGGCCTGCTCCATCACCAGATTTAAATCCTTCGGATTTTTTTCTTTGGGGGCACGTTAAAAACATTGTATATCGTGTACCTATCGAGACCGAGGAGCAGCACAAGAACCAAATCCAAGATGCTTTTGCGGCGGTTATTCCTCAAATGGTCACGGACTCTAAATCGAGCCTTTTGAGAAGAGTACGGTTGTGTTTAAAAATGAATGGTGGATATTTTAATCATTTACTTTAACTTTTTTTTACTGTACATTATTTAACTTTTCAGAAAATACTATCACATTGACTTTACAGTGGACCTTAAAAGTTTTACAGCAAACAATGTTCTACCGTCTTCTAGCAATATTGACAGTTCCTAAGTTTTACCTACGCGAGAGCTTTCGGCATTAGGTACCGCTTTTTCGTCCTCATTCGAATACATTTTAACCTAGACAATTTTCGTTTCCGAATTTTCCATCTCCATTGTTGTAGGCACGTTCCCTTACTCTCTGGGGCGCGAGTTTTGGGACACTCTTTAAATCTCACTCTCTCAGGAGTGGTTGGTGCAAAAAGTGTAGAAAAGTGCAGAACAATCGACTTATTGTAATATGCAGTGTAACAATTTTAAAAGTTGCAATATCTTAAAAACGCAAAAAAAATATTAATTAATCATTCAAAATCGTTGTAGAGAACGATACGCCCCGACCTACTCCCTCGGCTCCAGCTACGCCAAATTTGAAATTTCAAATGGCACCCCTACTCTTGAAAAACATTCATGGAAAGGTCTTGAAACAAGCTTCGTACCTTGAGGATTTGGTGTGGATGCATCATTCATTATGTCATTTGGGTTCTGCTTCCGAGCCACCCAAACAACTTTAAGAGATCATTAATTTTTTTTTTCATTTTTAAGATATAAATGAAAAAAAAAATCACCGCACAACCACCCCTTCTTGAAAATTTTAAATAGCATTCCTCTACTTGTGGATACATCAATGAAAAGCTTATTAAGAGCACTTTTTAGACTGCATCTGTATTTAGAAAACATCGAAAACCATTTCTGACATTTAATGTAAGATTTAATGAAAATTAAGAATTTAAACTATTCAAAGAAAAATTCAACCAAATTATTTTTTCTTTATTTTAAAAGCTTGTTTTATGAATGTATCTTAAGTATAGGGGTGCCATTTGAAATTTCAAATTTGGAAATTTGGGGCAGCTGCAGCCGAAAGGGTAGGTCGACTGCATCGTACTCTACATTATTCTAGTTCCCCCCATCAAACCACCTAAACGATTTTGAGTGATTTTATTAATATTTTTTGGCGTTCTTAGGCGATTGCAACTTTTAAAATTGGCACACTGTATGTATCTTTGTAAAACTAGAGTAAGATGCAACTATTTATTTTAAAAAACACAAAAATTGTAATATAATTTAAAAATATCTTAATAATTGTACGGCAGTTAATGGTGTCAATATTAACGTTATTGTGTAATATTCCTATTTGTATTTTATTGTTACATATTCGTCCTGTATTGCACCTTTGCGTGACTTAACAGTACATAGGAAGTAGTGATTTATGTTGTTGCATACGTATTATACGCAGGACGCAAACGGAATATCAATTTTAATTATTTGCATATTTCATTCGATAAAATTACCGGATTCGGAAACGTTTACCACATCTAATGATAAATAAATTGTGCAATATCAAATAGCAAAATTCGTGATAATATCATAGTCTTGCTCAATTTGCATATACAGTGTGTCCACGGATAGGTGATATAAGAAGAAAAACTTTTTTTATTACTGATTTCTCAGAAAATTTTATTGTACCTATCACAAAATCTTTTAGACGGACACTAATTATGTGCACTAACACTTTACGTTTGGCTATCGCAAACGATAGCGAAACGTAAAGTGTTAGTGTGCATAATTAGTGTCCATTTAAAAGATTTTGTGATACTTTCATCGGACAAGAACCTGCTTTAATTATGAAAATTTTATTCTTTATAATAATTTTTGCCGTCATTTAATACTTACTTAATACTTAATACGTCATTTAATACTTACATTCACAAATTTCCATAGTTTTGGACTTGATTTCTGATATTTTTTTAATCGGATCAAGTAGACACAAAAGCAGATCTGACGTTTCTGTAATTTCAACTTCATGTTAAACTTTCGAATCTTGTTTTGCATTATCAATGATAAAAAGATGTTAACCCTTCCTTAAAAAGTGTACCGAATGCCTTGATTTAAAAAGCCAAAGTGTGATTAAAATAAATTCAAGAATAAGCAGGAATTAACTGCTGAGCGGCGTTTTGATATTTAAAAATTTCTGGTCATTTATACCTCTTGTATATTTCTTTTACATAAGTTTTACATGAGTTTTAAAGATGACACATTAATTATTTGTAACTATGAATAAATTCTACTTCTAATGTTTTTACCCGCGCACGCACAACCAACTTTTCCGGCAAGTTTACTAAAATATATCGTGTTGCACATTTACTACTTAACACCTCTTGTATCACCAATCCGTGGACACTGAATGTACATAATTTTTACCTGCAATTTTCGACTCTTCGTAGTTTCTTATGAAAATCTCGAATAAAAAAATTATTATTTCTTTTGTTTTCTGTTACTGGTCCTATGTTTTTCCAAATTTTTGAGACGTCTTTCTAAGTGAAGCCACATTCTCTCAATGTTATATTGTGGTTCAAATTGTTGGATTTACATATGCAAGTACATTAATTTCATATTTGGTCCCTTCTTTAATAATTCTAAATTGTTCTTTTTTAAACTTAGATATACGAGATGTTTTAAATATGTTTGTAGATCCTAAAATAGTGTAATTTTTTTATAATATAACCGTCTCTGTATCTCTTGTCCCACGGTGGCCCTTTAAAAAGATATTGCCCTGTAGAGTGTGACGATATACACATTTTTCTATGTAGTAAATCTTAATTTTAATCATCTGATAGTAGTTTCATTTTATAACTTATTTCCAGGCGGACACAAAACCATCCAGAATTAATCGACACGAAAAATGTCGATTCCCTGTACTATTCCCAGTTCAATCGAGTACATCCCACCAAAATTGTAGTTCATGGCTTTGGAGGTGGGAGAAACCTCTCTCCGAGCACAGATATGCGTGATGCCTACTTCACCAGAGGCAACTATAATATCATTATAGTAGACTATGGGATTCTGGTTAGAGAACCCTGTCTAAAGCAAATGGAATGGGCACCCAGATTCTGCGCAAAATGCATAGCCCACCTAGTCAGATACTTAACACAACATCCAAGAGGAGTAAAAGCAGATGATTTGCACTTAATTGGATATAGTGTTGGGGCACATATTTCCGGCTTGGTTGCTAATTACCTAAATCCTACCAAGGATGGAAAGTTAGGAAGGATAACAGGTACTCATAAATTAATTAATAATTATTAATTTATTATGTATTTGATTGGAAACATGTGCGTCCTCCAAAGACACTTCTGTCCAGATACTAAAACCAGCGTATGCTTCTGTCTTATATCCTTTGTTTCGTAATATAATCATTTTCTGTCCCGTCCCTACCTTTTTCCAAAATTTTCGAAAACCACCAATGCGTATGTAAAAATTTACTCGTGTTCCTAATTTTAGGTTTAGACCCTACCATCGTATTTTACATGGGTAATAATCGCTCTAGAGACTTGGATTATACAGATGCACATTTTGTAGATATCTTGCACACGGGAGCGGGTATTTTAGGACAATGGGGTCCCACTGGACATGCCGACTTTTACATAAATGGAGGTTCGAGTCAGCCAGGTTGTGCAAGTGACACACTTTTTAGTAAGTATCATATAAATTAAAAATGATTTACTCTTAAGAAATAAGTCAATTTTTTTTCAGAAACGCTCGCATGTGATCATACAAAAGTTACTCCTTACTTTATTGAATCCATTGTAACCCCTAAGGGATTTTGGGCGTATCCGTGTCCGACATTAATAAGTTATTTATTAGGAATATGCAATCCCGAGGAAGAGGATTATGTACTGATGGGAGAACTAGTCACCCACAAGTGAGTAATACGATCTCTTTTAAAAGAAAAATTTTCATTTGAAAAATTTTATTTTAGAGCACGTGGTGTTTATTATGTGGCAACAAATCCTGACCCACCTTTTGCTAAGGGTCGTCCAGGAAGACGTGTCTTATCCAGTATAATAAGACCTCAAAATAGATTATGACATGTTCATTGCGCTTTATGTAATTTATTCTAGTTATAATTTTTATATTTTTAATTCATAGATGTCTTATTTTTTTGTAACTTGTTACTGTTAAAGGAAGCCAAAGTGCTCGCTCCGGATAAGTCTTTAACTCCTTTGTATCAATTAGACTAAAATAACTAAATAGTACAATTAAATCTTTATTTTACAAAATATTTACAGTTATTATACACAACATAATTTCAGTAATTATTCGCTTTTTATACGAGCCCCATAGGTTCGGACACTACGGTTTTAGTTATTTCTTGAGCAAAATGTATTATAGCTACTGAAAACAAATTTATTATTATTAATTAAGAAATTCAAATTCACCTTCATCTTTAGATAACTTTTTTCTTCTCTGAACAGATTTCAAAACATTCTTTAGTATCCTTGTTAACCTGACTATCCTTTGCTTAACTTCGTCTGCGTCATATATATATAGTTGGTAATAGGGCAAAATAGCTTTTAAAAACCAAAAATTATTATTCCTAGGAGCCCCGTCAACTGTAGGTTCGGACACTGCGGTTTTACTTATTTCTTGGGTAAAATGTATTATAGCTATTGAAAGCAAATTTGCTTTCCTTTTTAATAATTTTTCTCTTGTAACTTTCTTGTACTTTGTTGTAATTTCTTGTACTTTCTTGTACTTTCTTGTACTTTCTTGTACTTTCTTGTACTTTCAATAGCATATTAATACATATTTTCATTTAATTAAGAACTTGGTCAGTTACGTGGCAAAAAGGCAAAAAAGTTAAAATGTCCGAACCTATAGTTAACAGAAATTTATATTCTAAATAACAATTGATAATAATATTAATTGTAATGAGCTCGAACTTTTTTCTGTTCTCACAAACAACAAACAAAATTTCTTTATTCATAGAGGGACTGGTAAGTATGATAAATCAGCGTTTCCTATTGATGGCTGGCTGTATATGTATATTATGTATTACGAAAGTTGTATAAAATAAATCGCAAAACTTCAGATCAGTTTGACGGTGACATTATTAACCAAACCTTACTTAGAAGGTTGACAGGTATACAGGGTGATTGAAATTCGTGAGCCAGCATGGGGATCTCGCTTATTATAAGAGATAGAAAATCGGTTAAACGGCCAAAATTGCCAGATTTCATGCTGATTAATAATCTGTTAAGAAATTTGAAATATCTCGAGCCGTTTCTTCACCATCGGAGAAAAACGAGAAATTGCGATTTTCGAAAATCGGACATAACTTCTTTATTTATGATTTTTTCCAAAATTTGTGAAAACATTCCTGAAGCAATTTTTTACGCTTGATTGAATGGCGTATTTTATTTCTGTAATATATTAAGAGAAAAGTTATGATGGAAAAATAGTTCTTTATTTATCGTATTATGATGTTACCTTAACAACAACAATTCTCTTTTTTATGACAAACCAACTTACTAAGATATTATTAATATACTACGTACACTACATTACAATTTCTAGAACGATTCGTTTTTTGTTTTTCCAGAGCCAACTTCATTTTTTCTTATGGGCGCGATTTTTGTTGTTTAGACAGGTAGATAGCATGAATTCATTGGTATGCCACACTTGCTATTTTCTTTCAATTTTCATTGAGAAATTTAAAAAAATCTGAAATTAAATTATGTGCACACATTAAGTCTGTTATCCTGCACTGGTGTACACTAGTGTACACTTTTTTTACGAAATATACTTTAATGGAGCCTAAAATCATTGGTAATGTGTTAATTCGAATCGTATTCATTCATACTGACATACCACACAAACATTTCAGGTTGCATTAAAACGTATTTTGCGAAAAAGTTTGCACTGGTGTACACCAGTGCAGAATAACAAACAGACCTATTAAGTTAGCCTACACAACGGCTAAAGTATTGCGGAAAATGGAAATGTCTTCGAACAAATGCTGTGATTTTTTTTTCTATTCTACTTCTGTACATTATTTTGGACTTTAAAATGTATCATTTTGAATGAAATTGTTATCCAACTTGGAAAAATATCTAATATGTACTTGGTTGAATTATCTTCGGATAGGTTTGTAAATACCACTGAGCACATATAGTGGAATTTTTGTGGCAAATAAAAAATGCGCAACATATCACGTTTTTCTTAATTTGAATATGCGATTCTGTATTTAATGACAGACCAATTAAACAAAGGTATACGTATCCTTGGATACGCAGCATACAATTGAATCTAAGATAAGTTAATGTGTATACATGAATCTAATTTTAGTTTTTTTCAAAATTTCTCCATGAAAATTAAAATAAAGCATGTGTGGCATACCAATGAATTCAGAAAAAAATGTGCTGTCTATCTGTCTAAACGACAAAAATCGCGCCATAAGAAAAAATGAAGTTGGCTCTGGAAAAATAAAAACGAATCTCTCTAGAAATAAATGTACGTTCGGCATTCAATCAAGCGTAAAAAGTTGCTTCAGGAATGTTTTCACAGATTTTAGAAAAAATCATAAATAAAGAAGTTATGTCCGATTTTCGAAAATCGCAATTTCTCGTTTTTCTCCCATTGTGAAGAAACGGTTCGAGATATTTCAAATTTCTTAACAGATTATTAATCAGCATGAAATTTGGCAACTTTGCCTCCATTTAACCGATTCTCTATCTTTTATAATAAACGAGATCCCCATGCTGGCCCTCGAATTTCAATCACCCTGTATAGAACACGATTTTTAAAGTATCATTGAAATTACAAGCAAAAAGAGAAACAGGAAAAGCCATTATCTTAAATTTTCTGTACTGTATGTAGTTTCTCTAAAAAATAGTAAGATATGATACTCTACATAACCATAATGATAGTGACAAAGATAGTACCTATAACACTTGAAGACATTTTTATCTTCAGATGAAAAATATTTAAAATATTTGCTTCATTCAACAGCTTCGGGCTCTTGGGTTTAAATAAATATTTTATTAAAAGAATTATTTTGAATTTTTTTATGGAAACATTATTTCTTTACAAAGTAATTATAGTTAAGCATTTTATATTAATAGTGCTTTTCCAGTTTTTCTAGGAATAAAAGAAAACAAATTGAGGGATCATTGAATACCGGACCCGGGAAATTTTACCTCATTATGCTCCAGTCTCATCGGCGCTGTCCAAGAATATTAAATTATAAATAAATGTATACAGTGACAATAAATATTTAATTCTCCTAATTCAAGAAAAATGCTAAAAGAGAGGATAAACAAAACTAAGGTAATCTGACGAAATCGGATATGAGAAGTAAAAACCATTTCCAGGTCATTTACTACAGGCTAGGATTCCCTATTTCTGATTATACTATTTTCTGCTTTTTTTTTTTCAACATTACAAATGACTCACTCCATAATTAATGTAATATTACTTTAGTATTATTAATAGAGAATTATTCCACCAAAGAGAGAATGGATGTTGCAGGAATGTTATGTGGAAATATTTACCGAAATTTACCGAAAAAGTATGTTATGTCATCATTTTTCTATCTCGATTCCCGAATTCGAATCGAGGATTCTGTATACGTTCCACAGATGTTTCATATTTTTCATTCGGAATCGTCAAAAATCGTCAAGCATCCAAGAATGTCCTGTTTGTAGCGCATTCGGAAACAGAATCGGAAATTACGAAAGTATGAGGCAACACAACTTTTGCATTCGAAAAGACGAATTCGATTTTTTTCCGAATCGGAATTCCGAACGCAATTGCTGGCTTTCGAAACGAATGATCGGAAAATTTTCCGTTCGGCTAAAAAACGACTGTGTGTATAGAGCATTTTATATGGATTTCGTGCATTCGGGTGATCAGACTCGGAAAAGGAATTTGGAAATCGAATTCGAAAAACGAATGTATGTCGCCAGCCTAAAACTTCGAATTCACAGCTGTAAGTGCGTTACAAACCTTTTGTAATATCGCAGAGCTGTAAAAAGCTGTAAAACTTGATCGTGACACTTAACATTCCGTTAACGTTGTTAACCATTGCAGTTGATGAAAAAGCAAGACGATGCTCTACGAATAAACTAAGAAATTAATTGAAATCATTTTTGTTATTCAAAATCGTAAAAAGAATGCTTACGGTAAAACAAGGAACGATCAACTACCCAAGCAACACCATTTCGTTCATTAGACGTATTATATACGACAGACAGGGATATTTTTGGTAATGGTATATGGAATGCCAAAAATATTCATATTTTAATGGTACTAGTTACCCTAGGATATAAGTGATACGTTAACTATACGTTTTCATTAAATTGTAATAAAATGTCGCGACTTGCAAAACACGTTTATCAAATTATTAAATTCCATCTTATCATGTAGGTGTGGGCCCATAACATACATTTTTCTCATTAAAATTTATAATCTAAAAAAGTATAATGAATGTTTAGATGTAACATTTATTAACAAATATTTATCCAAATTGGTCTTGTGACCCTTATTACGTAGTAAATTTTCTATAAAACTACTAACATTGTATCACTACATAAGATGAGAGCTTAAAATATGAGTATCTTATAAATTTCGCCGCGAGATGTCGCGACCTAAACTGTTGCTCACTAAAGTTGTCGTTTATAAGTCAAAACCGTAGGAACTTTCTTGCCCATTACAAATCATCACAAAATTTATAATTACTACAAACGAACAGACACTTGGTGAAGTTGAATTAAATGTCAACATTTCGCTGTACGTTTCACAGCTTCTTTAGAATAAGTTGTAATAATATAAATATATAATTATAATAATTTTATAATTCCAAAATATACGTCTAGTATAAACCATGTATAAACGTTGCGCGTACCCTATAAATATACATTTTGTGTAAACGTTATATTTATCCCAAAAAGAGACGTTAGTTAGACTGTCACTCATATGTATAATTATTAGTCTATAATATTCTACATTTAGACTAAATTCAAAACGTGTTTTAGACGTATTCTATATTTGGTGTGTTACATGGGTACGTTGAAAACATATAGGATAAGGAGTTGCAACCGCGTCTTGAATTTTGTTACACTTTTAATAGTTTTGTGTTAATAATAATTTGTCTTTTATAATAATAAAATATGTTTCTTGTTAAACACCACACACAAAACGAATTTCCTTCGTACGCACATTCAGTTAGGCTTAAACGGAAAGAACGATTATGACTGTAAATTAATATCGAAAAATTTTAATAAATACACTAGCGACGTACCATTACTATCATAAAAAACTGGGATAAGGCTTTTTAAACTGTGTAAAACTGCTACCGACCATAAATTTAAAATTATTTGAAATGGTTAGGATAGCTGCTTGCATAGAAAAGGATGTCACAGTTAGACAAATTGCTCAGAATTTCAGCGTTAACAAAAATAATAGTGACTGACTTGACAACAAAGTAAGATTCAATAATTATTTTGTTGAAGATTGCTACGAGATTGCTTCCATATCCCGTAATGCCTTGACATGCTTTTATTTTTTAAACTGAACATAGGAATATTAATGTATAATCCATTCCTTATCTATTTGTTATCGCAGCATGCCGTGAAAGGCTAGTGAGAATGTGGTTCTCATGTATGTAATTAAATTTTGACAATAAATGTCATGCCGATTTAGATTTTAAGGTTACTCCGAATTAGGCAATGTTGCAATATTTTCTTTTCGTCACGAAGTGCGTGGCATTCACGGACAATTTATACAGGTGTCCACCGAGTGCCGCGGTCTTCTCTACCGTCTATAGTATACAGGTCTCTCAGAGTGGCCTATTAAAATATTATAGGGAAGGAAATATACAAAAATTCTGCCCTAAGACATAGTGATCTTTCCGCGTAAAATATTTTCACTCTTACATTACTTCCGGTTATACCGGAAATCGCCATTAACTTTCTTATTTTAAATGGAATGTTACATTTTTTATTACAAATTCTGATTCTGCACATTATTCTAAATAAAAAATGTTCTTCTCTTAGCCTAAATGTAATAGATTTTGAGATATCTTTAAATTTCTTTAAAAAAAGTTTGGGTAACCTTCTTTTTAAAAAATTGTATCTATGGCACTTTCAAATTTCAAGATTCAAGTTGCATATCGTTTGAAAGTACAATCTTCAGGCTTTCAAATCATATCGTAGTTATCCAAAAAAAAAATCAGAGGTTGGTTACAATATGGTGTCCAATGTTATTATGTTTAACTGCCCAAAACTCAATTTTCTTAAATGGAACACCCTGTATGTTTTTACATCATGAGATACAGAATTAAATTCTACATCAATTGGTATTATCATTCCCTATACCTATTTCTTTTAGTTTTCTTGTTATCAATGATTGTTTATTTTATTCTGTTAATTAATGGAATGAATGCTGTTATTCGTAGCAAGCTTTGAAAACAGAAGCAGATATTGAACAGTTATTTTTTTAAGAAGTAAATAATTGCTAACCATAACATTATTTTGACGTGTATCATAGAATAAAGCTATTAGGCAAATTCCTAATATTGCTAAATTTATTTTGCATTCAAGGAGAGTGCAATAAAATGGTTAGGAGAACGCGCAGAAAATTTAATGAAATGTATCCGAAGATACGACCAATGACAGAAAAAAATATAGAAGATTTGAACGTATTTTTTAAGAAGTGGCACTGTCAGACCAAAGAAAACTTCGTCTTCTCCTGTAACTGGTAATGATTAGGCTTACCATAATCATGAAGCTCTAAACCTTGACATGAGTGGGAAACAGGATAGGGTGAAGAGAAACACATTAGGCTACTACCAAGAAATGTTGTTAAAAAAGCAAACAGATAAGGTACCCAAAGTACCGAAAGTCCGTTGAAGCACAAAATTAAATTAGTTTAATTATTTTTTGCACCATTTGTACTTCTCGCTGGAGTGAAATTTGCATGTACCTAACGTTACCTACACAGCGCACCCGCCCTCGCGCATCTCTATCGTTTTAATTTTATACAACCGTTAATCGGGACAAAATACCAAACCGGCCGGAACGCCGGCCGGGACCAATGCCTGAAACCGGGACGTATGGTAAGCCATACGCCAATGATGCAAATTAAATTTGTGTAGTGGCACTCGTTGAAGGTTATTTACTTATTTACTTATCTGTTAATGGTGTAACTGAATAAATATTTTTATTTTGTCAACACCTACTGCGAAATATTGCGATAATTCTAACAAAATATGCCATTATAATAAACAGTTATTGATAACAAAGAAACTAAAAGAAATAGGTAATGGGAATGCTAATATCAATCAAAGCAGAATTTGATTCTGCATCGGATGATCTAAAAACATATAGGGTGTTCCATTTAAGAAAATTGAGTTTTGGGCAATTAAACATAATGACTTTGGACACCATATTCTAACCAGCCTGTGATTCTTTTTGGGATAACTACGATATGATTTGAAAGCCTGAAGATTGTACTTTCAAACGATATGCAACTTGAATCTTGAAATTTGAAGGTGTCATAGATACAATTTATAATAATATGCAGAATCAGAATTTGTAATAAAAAATGTAACATTCCATTTAAAATAAGAAAGTTAATGGCGATTTCCGGTATAACCGGAAGTAATGTAAGAGTGAAAGTATTTTACGCGGAAAGATCACTATGTCTTAGAGCAGTGTACCAACTTTCAGAATTTTTGTATATTTGCTTTCCTATAGTATTTTAATAGGCCACTCTATTTGGGAGACCCTGTATAAGATAGAAAAATATCCAACGAGCTAAGATGTAACTTAGTCAGCTCTACTTCAAAAAATTATTTTTGGCCATACAGAGTGTTCAGTAACTGAGAGCCATACCTAAGTTATATTTTTTAAATGGAACACAGTATATTTTCACATATTTTGAAAGTACGCATAACGAGTAGGTAATAACCAAAAATTTAGGAAGTTTTACTTAACAGTTTGTAAGATATTGATCTTTGTATTGTGTAAAAAATTGCCATAATATGAGTGCTTATATCTTTATTATTTATTTACATTTCGTCTTGAATTTTTGTAGGTACTCAATAGAATATCTTTTCTACAGAAATTTCAAAACAGCTTCAGTCTATCAGTTATTATATGTACAGGGTGTTGAGTTTTGCAAAAGATAATTTTTCTCAAAATTTTCAAATGGAACACCCACTATATCTAGACTCTCGTGAAACACTGTTTTAATAGGCTTTCATAAAACGCCAAATGTATTTGTCTAAACTGAAGAAGTCGTGAGACAAAAATTAATAATTTTTCTTTCTTTCAATATTGACGTTATTTAGTCTTTCCGACCGGTTCTTTTGTTTTGATTTGCTGATAAATCAATGAATATGTTTTATTTTTTGTTCAAAGTACATAATTGAATATGTTCCTGTTAAACTAATTCCTATTTTTCTTTATTTTGAAAATATTTGCATAACGTTATTTTAATTCGATTTACGTTATTTTACTGTATTTAATGTTGCCTGGCGTTTAGAATCTTTCTTTCAATCTTTGATAAACTCTATAATCCGGGTGTAGACCCTTAAGTATAAATTACTAGACTCTTAAGTATAAATTACTAGACCCAAACAATACATATACATACAGTCTGTGGCATTTAACCGGGTTTCTTCATTAACGCCGTTCCTATTGAATATATGGAAAAATGTTTTATACAAAAGTATCATCCTTTCAAGCTCCGCATAATTTAAAATTATTTTCAAATATACAGGCTATACCAATTTAGCTGTACGATGTGTAACTTCGTTATTTTAAATGGAACAGCCTATGTTTTATAACGAATTTGAGCTTGTCAGGTTATTTTAGGGTAAGTTTGATAAGGGTTCCCTATACCTATGTCTTATGGTTTTTAAGATATTAGGCTTTGTTTACGGTTTTCGGAAAATACAGATCTAACTTTTATAATTAATATTTCATTAACGAAGAAGGCGATATCGGGGCAAAAAGTATCGATACATAATATATCGAAAGTGACAGTATTGATACAATATATGGAGTATCGTGTGGTAAAATATCGATATAATGTCGCCCATCCCTAACCCGTGGTCGTTTCGTCGTTTGCTTTTTGTTCTGACGATTCAATTTACGATTTACTTAGATATATGGTTGCTGAACTTCGTAGTTACATGTATAAGTTGTGAGTATACAAACATAACAATGAGTGGCAGAGTGACAATAAGTCGTCCTGGATGAGTCTCATGTTTTAAGTTCTAATGGCCGTTTTACACTATGACATTTTTTATCAAAAGTTTGATACAAAATGAATGAGAAGTGCCAATTCAACCAATCAGAATTCACTGTGGTAGGTCTCTCTCTCACTTTGTAACAAATTTTTTTATCAAATTTAACAAATGTAAAACAGCCTTTAAACTCAACCTTTAAGGCTCCCCTGTAGTCATATCTAACACTATAGTAAAATAGTACAGTATAGTAAAATAGTAGAATCCGTTTTACAGACGTATTATTATAGTTGAAGAAATGCTTGCAATCTAGAAACGTTCGTTTTTGTAAACTACAGTGCGGAGACATTTTCTTTTTTTCAAAATGTAAGTAGTTTTTTTTTAATTATTGTTTTTGTGATAAACTAAGAATCCGTTTTTCTCGGTAACAAAACAAAATTATTCAATGAAATTTATATTTAAATATAGGTTAGCTTAATATCTAATTCGGAGACTTTTTTTTTAAAGTAAAACTTGAACATTTAAGTAGCGACATCTTTCGATCGCTTGTTGACCTGATATTGCAGTAGGATTGACAAATTGAAGCAGTCCGCCACATAATAAGTCATCCCAATGCAAGGCGGCCATGTGCTCTCAAAGCACTTGAACGTTTAAGCACAGTATAAAGAATACAGTAGCGCAACTCGCTTGTCGGCACTTTGATCTCTTTACTGGATTTTCATTGACCTCGAGTAGATTAAAGGGGATGTGTCGAACTGTTTGTTCTGCTTTAAGTGTGAGCGATTTTTTGTAAATTGTAAATTTGCACGTGCTCACACACCAGATTGTAGTGTTTTAGTGGACGTGGTAGAAAAAAAACAAGCCATAAATAATGTGTATTAACATAATTATAAAGATCCATTCGGCACCAGAGCCGTGAATGAATGAGCTCTGCATCCCGAGATTGTGACTCAGACCTTGCGCGGGATGTTATGCGCGAATTTAATATTTTCATGAGAGTCGCGCTACTGTGTAATCTTTATACTGTGGTTTAAGTTAAATTAGCAATTAAAAGGTCCGGTAACACTTCGAAAAAACGAATGAATTAGGCAGCTTTATGTACAGTGTTAGGATGATTTATGACCGTGTACCTGAACCCCAGCGGGAACCCTCTGGCCTTCTTGGAAAATTCTCTCGAAGCTATTAAATATGGAGCTTCACCAATAAACATTGATTTAATAATTTTGCTTAAAAACGGATTGATAGGATATCTTCAAGTTGTTAAAAGTGATTTAAAATTTTCTGCGTCATTTAATAAACTCGACGACAATGCCGCTACACGATATAAATGATATATACGATATAAATTTATGTATAGCGGGCTATTATAAAATTCATTTCACGCAATCGGATAGCTTGCACCAGTTTTTTTTACAAAAATATTTTTCACATTTTCAATGATCGTTAAAAATATGACGCGGTCCATTTAGAATATAATTTTTTAAATTTTGAATACGATTTTGTGTTGGCAAGTCCTCTTTTTTTGCACTTGTTATAGCTGTTCGAAACTTAATGATATTGTTACCTATAAATTGTCTTAAAAATATGTTTTGTCCAGACGTTTTTGAAATATCCCTTAGTTTCTTGCAGTAGTTACGTAAAACATGACTAAGACATTCTATTTTTTCAATCAAAATGTTAGGACCGTAGGGTTTAGCATCACGAATTTTTCTATATACGCTACTGTGACCGTCGTCTATAATTTTGCCGTATACAGGCTGCCCGGATTTCGTAGGGACAACATGGGTAACTTTTTTATTCGAAGAGATATAGAGATGGTTAAATTAGTAAAAAGGTGCGGATTCAAGAGCTCATTGAGAATACATTTTCAAATTTTACTTGTCATGGCCAACATGTATTAAAAGATCCTTCTTCTCCACATTCCCACATTTATAGTAAAATCTACTTTTCAATCCAAATAGCCTTTCATTGATAATTTCCATATTAAACAAAAAAACAAACAAAACCTTCATGTAGAATTGATTTGAGTGCCGAAAAAAAGGCGTCATATCCACAATTCGACGACCGCTAATTACGTGTGGAGTTTTACCATTAGAGTTTGAATAATCCATTTCGATAGACAAATCTGAAGAAGATCAATCGTACCCATTTCGATAAATAAATCTGAAGAAGATCAATCGTACTAGAGCGTATCGATGTTAGCATTACCTATACAGGGTTATTCACGCAAACCGTTCATTAAAAGTTTTCAAAAAGAAGTTTAGATAGAAATTTGAAATTTACGGGGGAGAGATACCTTGAAACGGTATTTCCAAATAAAATAAAATTGACTTTCAGTCACTTCCGGTTATACCGGAAGTCCCTATCAACTCGCTTATTTTAAATGAGATGCTAGATTTTTTATCACGTTTTTGAATTCTACATGTAAAAATATGTAAATTTGTAATACATTTCCCTATTACTAGATTGCATCATTTTTTAAATATTTTGAGTTTCGTTAGAATCTGGATTCTGCAATATGATTTTCAAAAAATTATATCACAGCTATTATTGAAGCAATTTTATTTGTAACAGCTAATGTTGTAGTTGAGGCTTTAAGGTTTTTAAAAAAATCATAAACATAATCTATTAAGCTGCAGGGCGTCTAAAATATACCACTCCACTAGAAGACATTCAAACAGAGAAAAATACACCATTGTATGTAGAATTAAATGCTGCGTTGAACTGTATTAGCATTCCCTATACGGCTATACCTAACTTTAACAATTTTTGAGTAATGAAACATTTTTGATTTAATTCATAAAATTTCAATTTTAATAGATCAAATATTTTTCATTTTGTTAATATAGCATGAAAATTATAACAGCTTGCATTTTACTATTTATTGTTACTACAAATTTTGTAGTCGAGCAAAGAAAATAGCGTTTCGCAAATGTAAATTCAGAAATTTTAATTGTTCCTTCATAACCTTTTATTTGGAATGCTTATAATCTTATAAAAGGTTAAAGAATGAATTTCATTACCACGGATCGGTGCCATATATTTTGCGCGGTTCAAATTCTAACGCAATGGCAAAGTTGTTATGCTGCAGCGGACAAGTCCCGCAGACACTCCTAGCGTGTTAATTGAGTATTGCCGCGAAAAAATAAGGATGCGAACTAACCAATGTGGCTCGTATAGCATCATAAAACAATTACAGTCGCACAGTAAAATTTAGTTTTCACAAAGTGGAGTGATTCCGTAACTCACAGTGCTGATCAATTGTACCCTGACCTTTGGATTTGCAGTATAATTGCGTCAGAACCATATAGGCGTAGAAGAATAAAATTTCCTGGCAAAATTACGAAGAAAAAATTATAACTTATTCATTTAAATTTTAAAATAACGCATCGAGCTGCGAGCCTGCGATCACCAGGCGCGCCACTGATGAGATGACGTCGACTTATATTTCCCCGATCCCTATTCATTACATTGAATGCTAGTTTGCAGCTCTCCGGGTTAGCGTAAAAGTGTTTTTAAAACTATTGCCTGATTATCTTCGTTATTTGTTACTGAAGTTTGTCTCGTTTTCATACATCTTTTCAAGTTCCAAAAAGTTAGGTTCATATCTCCCAAACTTTGTTTTTTTTCATATGAGACAAGAGGAGATATATTTCATTGAACACACATTCTCTTCTCTCAACAATTTTAGATCATTCTTCATGAAATTAGAATAGATTTAAAATATCAACGTTTGAATAATTTTTATTTTGCTTCTCAACTTTTTTTTGCTTTCGTTTAAAATTTACAGTAACGCGAAATGCAAAATGCATTGTTGTTTTCATGGCTATATCAACAAAATTAAAAATATTTAAATTAATAAAATTGTAAACTTTTATGAATTAAATCAAAAATATCTCATAACTCAAAAACTGTTGAAGATGCAGCATTTAATTCCACATACCATGTTGTATTAAAATAATTAATTAATTAATTAATAATACATACTAATTTTTAATTAAGAAAATTGATTACAGCCCAGCAGAAAGTAAAAGTGTCATAAAAATGTATTCAATAAAGCCAAATTGTAACATTTGATTTGTTTTCTTTTTTAATTTAGACGAATCAAGCACCTATATTAGTATAATAATAATTTGTGGGAGAAGATGTGTGCATTAGAAATATAAAATTAGCAATATAAATTTCGGTAATTCTGCTGTTTCGGGACCTGCCTTGTAAGCAAGCGATTGCTTTACTTGCACGTGCGGTGATTTTTTGCTTTGTATATTTCAGGCTTTATTTTATGTTTATCACAATTTTAACAATAACATACTTCAATTTTAATTGAGATTAACTATATTTTATTGAAAAATGAGTAATTTTTAAATAAAAACATAAAATGAAGCAAACACCAAAAAAAAAAAAATTTAAATGAGATACTATTCTGAAAAAAAAAAAATTACAGAACCACACGTAAAGCACTCGCTCCATGGTCAGGTCCTGAAACTGCAGGATTATGTACCTAAATCTCTTTTCGGGTTAAAATAATTTACATTTTATGACCCTAGAGGCCCAACGTATATACCCACCCCAAGTCGAATTTGATTGACAGCTGTCATGGCTTTCATAGATCTTTGTGTGCAGGGATGTATAGGCAACCAATTTCACATCCAAACAGATTTTTTTTTACTCTAGAAGGGCCTTAAGTGAATCGTATTAACGGTAAATTAGTTCGAGTCGTTCGAGATCGAAGACGTATCCCCATCCTCCTCGATATTTGTATTAATTTATAGGTATTCGTAGTCAGATCGTATTCGATTCTTGAAACTACTCGAATACCCGATCTCGATTTTGCACAACACTAAACAAAACCTGTGGCAAATTCGATACCAATGCAAAGAAAACATAGAATTCTATCGAAACGTGAAAAAGTGTTCCTTTGAAAATAATAAAGTTGGTATCATTTTCTGAGAAAGTAAATGGTTGGCAACAATGTCGCTATTGTGGTCTAATCCGCCTTATTTGCTAATATCTTGATATAAAAATATCAACCTTGTGGCGTCTATTATTTTTGAGATATTTTGATTATTCTATACTTTTGACTCGGTCCGATAACACTACCGAAGAATCGTCAGCGAAAGCCACCAATTTTCCTAAACATTTTAGGTTAGCTGGTTTAATAAAAATTAAAAATAATAGCGGACGCAGAATTGACTCCTGTGGAACGCCAAGATCGATGTTATATATTGGTTTTTTATTTTCTTGAGATACTATAAGAATCAGCTATTCTATTCTATTTAACATTTTGTTGACCAGTGTAATTAGACACTTGATGATGATCGCCTTCTTGAACAATGATAGTAAAACTGACAATTTAAGCACATCTGAAAATCTGCCTCGGTTGAAAGAATTAAAAAGATATGTCAATGGTTGGACGATTGCAGCCATTATTGTGTGTGTTGAATAACTTGCGTTGGAATTCCATTTGTTTCTGTTGAATCTTTAATTTCTATTTTTTTATTGCATGTAAAGCCTCTTGTTCCGTGATGTTCGGAAAATACATAGATTGTATCACTGAGATCCGATTGTGCAGAGTCTGAAAGACCAGTTTTATAGTGCGCATGAAGCAGGTTTTTGGCAACATTGAAAATAAAGACCAAATACATTCGGAACCATTTGTGGATACTCAATAATTTGATTGTTAATGTTTAGAGAAATTTGTTTTTATTTGGTGAATTTAGAATTTTTTTCTTAAAATAATCTTTTTTTTGTTGTAACGATTAAGTTTTTATATTCATTCGTTTTCAGGATATAGAATTCCCATAATTGTAAGTCGCCGGTATAATGATTTAATGATATAGCAAAAACAGATCTCTAATTTTGGATCCAAATGCAATAATTTCAGGTGTAATCCGTTATTTGTTTATGTTGGTATTTACTTTAGCAGCTTGCTTTACACTGAAAGGACAGGATGTATCTAAATACAACTCGAAAGTCATAATAAAATTGTGTAGGTATTGTATACGTTTAGCCATTGCTCCAGTCTTTTTTTTTGTAATACGAGTAACTTGTGTCTAAATAAAAACCTGGTCAAGTAGGCTACATTTAAGTAATTCTGCTATGTAAATGCAATGGATAAATTCTCGTTCATAACCCACTTGACCAGGTTTTTATTTAGACGCTCATTACATTTAAGGAACTATTATTTATAATTGGATATCTAAATTCCAAGGAGGCGATGAAAATTTGATCTTATTTTTATTTGGGTACAATAAATTGTAACTATAATATCCATTGCCCAGATTAGTAATCAGAGTCAGACAGTTCAAAATATTCATAGGGGTAGGTACTGGAAGATCAGACCCATGGGGTACCAGTTTTATTACTGAGAACACATTGGGGCTTGTAATTTGTGTTTTATTTTTAGTTTTGAAACCTGTCATATTGGTGAAGCAAAAGTAACATTCTGCGTAACTCACAGGCTCAAGCCATATTGCAGGTTTTCCAAAATTAAGAGATTTCTTTTCCCCATTTCCTCAATTGCTCGACGCATGTGTGGCAAACTTGATGTGGAACCCAATATTTATTTTGGTTGGAGAAACCAAAATATAAATTATAGGTTTTTTTTTTTACAAATGAGGAGCTTTCTGGCAAAACAGGACATATCCGTTTTGTATGAAAAATGAGATGTTACTAGTCTATAGTCAAGAATTTACTCTGTTTTAAATGCATAAAAAGTTAGGATGTTCAATAAAAACTTGACAAAACTGACCTCTGAATTGTAATAATTTACCAATCTGAGATGAATATGTCCTGTTTTGCCAGACCATTCCTCAAATTCAGTAATCGCTTTTTAATTGCATATTGCATATTGCTTCTTGTTATTTTAGTTTTGAAGAGTGAAAGTTGTTGTAACAATATTATATGTATTTATGAAATTGATATATTAATTGTAATTTATTTTAATTTATTAATGAGCATAAGAATTTTTTTTACGAACGTGCAAAGGACCAAAAGCGTTCACAGATTTTTATGTAAATCTAGGCGATTTACATAAACGGAATGTACATATTCGTCTATAAAGATGAAATTCTTTTAGATTCGAGACTTCCGAAATGGCAATCTGCTTTTATTGACGCTGACAGCAAGGGTCACAAAATTCTCGATCGGTCTCGATTTACATGATCGCATCTGTACCGGTATAGTTGATGTTTGAAGTTTATCAAGAAGAATTCTGTACGTTTGAGCAAGCCCAAATGTTGTCTCCAAAAAGCTGCGTATCATAGTTGTTGGCTTTGAAAGTATAGTAGCATGCAGTTTACCAAGTCTCTGGTTCACATTTTCGAATTCCCAAAAAAAAAAAAACCGCCGTCAATAAAGAAGTATATCTTTGTTGACGCTAATAATAGCAGAGTTTGCGGTGCTTTCAGTCAATCTCAATAAAAAACGAAGTTATTTACGATTCTAAATACGATAGAAAAAAATAGATCAAAGATGAATAGTATTGGGAATAATTTTTAGATTTTGTAACATGATTGGCTAATAATATTAATGGAACTATTGTTTCAATATTCTTTTTCAATTAGTCAACGTGGATTCGAGAATGCGTAAAAAGAGTTTAGGTATAAGAGCGTTTTCACACACACCGGCAAAACCGGTGCCGGGGACGTCGCCGGTGCCGGTGCCGGCCAGTGGCATCTTTCACACGCTCCGGCATTGACGGTGCCGTTATTAATACCAGTCAGTTTCCGAACGTGGTTAAAGAACTATGTGTGCAGCTCTCAATGGACGCATACACTTCCATCCACGCTTTTTGTTTTTCAACCTTGTCTTTGAAGCAATCTGCTGTCTTGTCCCACAGACAAGGTTTACTTTCAACGAGTTCAATTAAGCTGACAACATCGTACTTAAACAATTTACTGATTTTCGAACAATTAAAAATGTACGAAAATTATAAAATGAAAACACGCTCTGATTACTTTGAGGACAATGACAATACTGAAGTAAAATTAAACAAACAGTTCTCCGGCACCGGCACGTTTAGACCTGTGTGGACAAGTGTACATAAGAAAACATTGAAATCGATAAATCGGAAATCGGTCCGGCATCAACACCGGCTGCATTTGCCGGTGTCGGCTGCCGGACCGGGCTATGTGTGAAAGCATTAATTTGATTGCATTGTATCCGGCGCCGGAGCCGTCACCGGCTCCGGTTTTGCCGGTGTGTGTGAAAACGCTCTAAGAGGCGTTTTCTAATACTGCAATTTAATTGAGAAACAGCGTCTTGATAAAATGCATGTTACTATACATACACGTTGCATTACTACGAAACAATACATACTTTTATAGCCTCTTATTAGTACTTGCGGCAAAAAAAAATGTATAGCTTCATATATTTTATTTGTATCTTGTCGTTATTGAACACATTTAGAATTGGAAAAATGCAACAAAAATCACTACAAAAATGGAAACTAACCTCCAATAAATAGTAACAGAATTTTATTTTACATTTTTAAATATTACACCTATTAGTTTGTAATTTTTTAAATACTCTTATCGTACAGTGTACACGAATTTGATAGGAGTCTTCGTATATGCAGAAACTGATGCTACGTTAATTAGACATACAAATACGAGAAACTCCTAAAGATTACACATGCTTTCCAAAAGTTACGAACACACTTATTATTTTCGAAAACCTCTAAGACGTGTACTTCGTCGTTTTTATTGCCGCTACACTACTAATCCGAATATGATTTTTATTGTCAAAAGATAATTTATCACGAACTTTGGGTAAGCTCGCTACTTGTGTTAAAATTGTTATTAAAGTTTGACAATAAAATCGGTCGGGTTAAGACTAAGGAAACAAATTAAGACTAGAAGCTTGTATTGCTCTGTAATCAAATTAATTACATACTTTTATATTGACCAGAGAGAGACAGAGACAAGAATAAGATAATTTTCTTCTTCTAAAAAATTATTACATTGAACATTTATTATTTCTTATGTACATGAGCTTAGAAAATGGTTGGAAGCCATTTCAGTCCAAATCATTTTAGAAACTAATGCGTTTACGGACAAACGTATTCACATGAATTAAAATTCAAACAGAAAACAATTTGCGTAAAATTAATTGTCCATTTTTTTTCTAAATTGATTTAGAATTATTTTCTCTTCAACAGAATACGCTCAGATAAATTAGCGCCAAGTAAAATATACTACAAAAGCTCACGCACATTTTATTTGATATGGTAAACAATCACACATATTCTCACTATTTTTCTTAATAATTGTAAAAATAACGGGGAAAATTAAATAACAACTTGTCAAAGATGTTATTTCTAAATAATATTTATATTCCATAACACATACATATTACATTTCATAGTAATTTTTGAAGCTAAATTTTAATACAATTTTCAGTTGTAGTTCGTGCGTCATTCAACATCACTTTAAATGCTAAAAGATGTTAAAATTGGCAGAATGATTTAAATGTTTCATACTGTGCAATTTATACCGCATATTGGATGAAAAATACTTTAGCAATTTAAGTCGTACGATTCACAATTCACGACTGAAAACACAGAAGAAAAAAAAAGTATTTTAATATTTTTGTTAACATTACGTCAGTAATGTCAGTATTTAAATTAGACTTAATACGCCGAAAAAAATTAAGGCGGTTATGCTTCAAAAACGAAATATTGACAATAAGTAAATTTAAATAGTAAAATAATAATATATTTACAGGTTCTAACTTAAATAGTGACTTACATTAATACAGAATGATCAGATAACTTTCTGATTGAAAACGAAGAGATTGCCTATGACTAGTTCATAATGTGTGTACTTCGTTCCGATAACAAATTCATTACGATTATGACCTCAGAAAATATCCTTTATTACTGCATATTATATCAACTCTTACTATCAGAACTTGTATTTAAAAATATTTGAAAATTTATTTCTTTAACTTATTTATAATTAAATTTTCCTAGTAGTACATATTACCATGTTATTATTTAAAGTTTGAATTCGTAATGTTCGAAAATCTAGTTTTCTGCAATAAAATTGCTTCCAATTGCATTTTTAACTTTGTATTAATAAGTAATTAATAATTCCCGGTTTCACGATCTTTTTGTACTCTAGTAGTCCTTGTTAAGGTGACATTTTTGTAGGTATCTCTAAAAAATATACTTGTCCAAAATTTGGTTCGTTTTTAATTTTACGGTTATATTTTTGAAAACTACCACTGCCACTGTTGCCAGCTCCACTGTGCTGTCCATAAAGACGAAAAGTTTTGTCCCTAACAAACATTTGATAATTATTAATTTCTTCATTAAGAAAGTATTACACACATATTTTATTTTAGTCATGCTACCGCATGTTAAATAGTACATATCGGCAACACAGACAATACAGTTGATCAGTTGACATCATAATTTTTTTCACGTCAGATTTTGACTCCTATTGCTTCTATCAAAATACATGTACGTAATCTAACAAAAAAACATGATCTACTAGAATGCAAAAAGATCGTGAGCCGATAACATTTTTGACTTTCTTTTAAACTTTAGAAGTATTGCTTTAATCTATAGTCATTAATTCTGAATAAATTATTGCATTTATGGCTGTCAATCATTACTCACATTTCTTTATCTATTTATGTTTTATATTTAAGTTTCTACTTATAGATTTAATTTTGGCCAGAGAGACTTTCACATTACAGACGAAACAGTTTCACAATTTAGTTAATTGAAAATCTTTCAATGTTAATACTTATAATTGCTTGATTTTTTTATTGTAATTATTTGATACATAGTCGCTTCAAAACTCACACAGTCTTAAACAACAACAAAAAATTGAAGCCAGAAAATCTGTTGAATTAAAAAAATGTTATACCTGCTACAATTTTTTAAAGAGTTGTTTTATGTAATAACTTTAAATTCGCGCCCTATCTTAACATTTGTACTATAGCATCTTTTCTTGGCTCTTTGCAATACACCAGACACCGAAGCATTCACACATTGAAATTACAATTTATTATCTCATTTATTATTAACGATTTCAGGTAGGATATACATATCATACCGTCTAATTATTGTCAGCACAGCCTTGAGGGATCTATCCTCAAATTTTGTTATGAATATAACATTCAAGTATTAACGAAGTATAACACGAAAATAAGTTTGCTTTCATATGGAAAGTTTTGGAAAAGATAATTAGTACTCAATGTATTTAGGTGATACCATCATTACCGTATTATATTGCTACAATTTTTTTGAAACGGCACAGTAATCGATGGACTCAACTAGACAAATATTTAAAAAAATAATTAAATAACCAACATAACGTATAAATTCTGCGCTAATCGAGAAACATTGAATTTTTTAATAATCTATCTAATAATAATAATAATGATCTACCTAATTATTACGTTTTTCTAATATCATAATGAATTAGATTTGTCTATGCTATACAAGTCAAACAGCTTTAACAACTTTTATTAAAATTGACATTTCTTACATAAATATTTCTTTTTTTGTGCCTTGACTAACAAATGCTGTTTTTGTATTCTTATTTTACATTAGGTATATTATAATAATCATCCTACGCCCAAGGCAACCGTTTAATAGAAATGATGTAATGCGTCAATTTGATACTAAAATTGAATTCAATACTACTAAAAATAAATAGTTAAAAGTAGAGCTTTCAAATGTAGAACTTTTCATGTTTGATTTTTTCGATATGAATTTTTACTCTTAAGCATAAAATAAGAGAAACACAGCGATACATCTTTTTAAATAAGAAACTAATCACCCTGTTCAAGGAACTTCTTTTTTTAAATCTAAATTAATGGTATTTCTTTTGTGGACACAAGGCATTAATGCTTCTTTAACTAATACGTTCTGTCATCTATGGTTCCATGAAGATAACTATCTTGAGCTTGGGGTTGCACAGATTCTTGTTTGAACGGATTGGTATTACTAATGAACGGATTTGACGTGGTGACTACGGACGTGGGTCCGATGGGTTCGACTGCCCCGTAATTCAGATTCTTACCGCTCAGTTGTCTTTGCAAGAGACCATTATTCTGCACCTGTAAAAACAAAATCGGAAACACTGGTGCATTCTTTTCATGTTAAATCTCGCACTTACTGATGATGATTTTTTCATTTGCACGTTTTCATCCATGGGGTTCCATTGCTGTTCTTCTTGGAGTTTGGGGTCGGCCCAAGGCTGTAAGTCGCCAGAGGCAAAAACGGCATAAAATGCAACCCCGATGAAGTGCACGGTTGCTGACATAATGAACACTTTTTTCCAACTTTCCCTTAACTGTAATTGGAATATATGCTATTTTCGGCGACTTTAAATACGAAAAAATGATTGATGATATGATGATACTTAAAACTTAAAGAAAAATCTTAAACAATAAATTTTTACTATAAAGTAATTATTATTATGACAAACTAACCAAAACAGGGAAAAAGTTTTCCTTTCATTACGTTTTCAAATCTTGTTTTATGTAACTTTAACATTTAGTGCCACCCTCTTGGTTTAACATTACAGCAAAACAAAGGAATTGAAAAGAAAAATAATAAATTCTGACAATTTTATAAGGTGAAATTTTGCATGGTATAATAATAACCTATTTCTATAAACTTCAGACAAGCATAAACGTCGCCTGTATTCACAATAGTATCCCGTCCGAAATATGACGTCCAAATAATGTGCGCAGGGAGAGTTCATTTTAGCGGACGGAATCGAGGCAACCGTGTGGAACAGAGAGGGTGGTATGATATATAGCATAACACGCAGAGTGACTGCACAAGCAGAATGCAATCAACATCTTACGTTCTCTCTCAAATTAAATGACAGCAAGTTCCTTATGGAATTGAAATATTCATAAAATCAAGTTTCCGAATTAAAATATTTTTTTTCCAAAATGTAATTCGTTAATGAGATAAATCTTACCTTGTCTGGATCGTAATCCGTCATTAGGTGGACAATATGAGGGCAAATAATTCCAGCGAGAGTACCAATAGCATTTGAAAGTCCCATTAATATACTGGCATATTTGGGTGCAACATCCAAGTGGTTTACATTAAATCCAGATATGGCAAAACCGCTAAAAGCCACACCAGCAGTTAAGGCCGTAATTGTCTCCGTGTAACTTTCTGAAAATGCCACCACTAAGAAAAACGCAGCTTCAAAACCAAACCCTCCACAATTGAATAACTTCCTCACTTGCGTTGTTGTTAATATTTCTTTCTTTCGCAAGTGATCTGCCAAAATACCCCCAGTCGGAACTATGATCGTCATCAGCAAATGAGGAATAGCGGCAAGAACTGCGTTCTAAAATCAAATAGTTTTTTCGGCTTGAAATTTCACGCACATCAAGATTACCTTCTCAATTCCAACTTTGTATACATCACTAACAAACTTAGTTTGAAAAAGCACCAGCAAATAAAAGTTCCACGAGCGGCAAAAATTTGCGATGAATATTGCCCAAACCGGAGGCGATGTGAAAAATTTCATCCAAGGAATATCTGCAAGCTTCATCAACGTGTGTGTTTGCGCAGACTTTCCCAAAGAATTCTCTATATACAATAATTCTCTGGCCTCTATTGTCGGATGTAGACTGGGTTTTTCAAAAACCAACCAGTTCCAAGTCAAACACCAAAAAAGACCTACGAAGCCGTAAAAGTAGAATGGCGATTGCCAACCCGCATGATTAACCAGGATGCCGCCTATAGGAAATCCTAGCATTACACCAGCGTAGCAGCCACAAAATGCAAGGGTAGCTAATTTTGATCGTTCTAAAGGCGGTGCCCAGTATCTCCAAATACCATGGCAAGATGGATATGTAAAGCCCTATAAAAGAAAATCATTTGGGATCTCCCATTCATTAAAAAAAAAATCAATTCTAAAAGTAATCATTAAATATATTCTAAAAGTATACGCTGATAAGCAATTTTGACTAACAATAAGTCTAAGGGCCGTTTTCATAATAGTGCTAAAGGAGACTTTCATTTAAAGTCACTTTAAGCATAGGAAAATTAATATGTCTTTATAAAGACATACTTTAACCTATAGGTTAAAGTCACTTTAAGTTCTATTATGAAAATGGTCCTAAGTAAGTTGTTACTTAATTCAACCCAAATTAGAAATCATAAAGTTGTTTTCATAAGAGAAGAGCTCTGCATCATAAATAAAATGCGTCTGGTGTTGCATTATCAGACATGAGAAGTATAACTCCATCCTTTTTTCTCATTCACCGTTAACAAAGAAATAATACTGAAATAATTGTCGGTTGTAACTTCGGTGATTGATGACGCAGAGCTCAAGTTCCGTCATTTTGACTTTATGATCATCTAAATGATAGATAAAATTAGTCTTCTAAACAATGCGTATTACTCAGCAGAGAAAATTAATTCTGATCCTATTCTTAGGAAATGTAAGAAAATAAGCACTCCGTTTCTGTGTGTGTATTCAATTAATCTAGAAAGAAATCAAATCGTACCCAAAGGAAAATAAATAAAAATAAACTATGAATCGCTTAAGAATGGAGAAAACATTTAATAGAACAAATAAAATGAAAATAAAGACCTGAAAGCAGAGAATGGTGAGTAATAAGTAGAATTAAACTTTGTCAGAAAAAAAAGGATCGTTAACAGTAGAGTGTGAGATTGGTCAGATATTTTGCCCAAAATTAAAAATAAATATCAAAAAAGGATGCAAACAATATTATATAAATTTGCAAATTTTCGAAAACAAAAATGAAGAAATAATAAAGGAAGAAAGGTAGCGATGCAATTTGGAATACCGGCTTTAATAACAAATAATAAAAAGTACTTCTGACCACAAGTGCGAACTTAAAAGGAACCGATGAGTTCGTTCTAGCAGTGAGGCTACTATCATATTATACATTTTATGCCATATAGTGTAAAGTTGTAGATGTGATCGACCAATTGTAATAATAAATTTTGGTATAATTTTTAGGGAAAAGTCTATCCATCAAAAAAAAAAAAAAATGATGCTCAAGAAAACCTTTTTCGGTATAGTCGTGGGCAGGCTACAACATGACAGTTCTGTGAGCTTTGTACCACAAGTTTTAAAGATGAAGTTTGCGTGTAGGAGGTGCATTTAAGGTGCACATAGCTGCACATGCATGTACAAAAATTATAACTTCACTTTTCTGTCACCGATTTTTGATTGTACCATTCCGTTGAAAAGAGGTGAAAAAAGGAAGAATGTACCTTTTCAACGTTATATAAAAATTGAAAATTGGTTAATTCATAACTAATTGTAACTCTTAAGTGATTTGAAAATTAAAACTTACCTCAACTAAACCTTGCGAAATTCTTATACACGTTACAACATATGGATAATTTATTAAAGTTGCGGGCACAAACAAATTCAAAAACGATGAAGTACCTATCGCTGCTCCAAACAGTAAATTAGCTGGATATTGGGTAGCTAGAAAACCTGCGGGTATTTGCGTTAATAAGTAGCCGTAAAAAATTGACGAATCTAACTCTTTCATTGTCAGATTTGTCTAAAATAATTTGAGAAAAAGAAAAACAACTGTTAGCAACAAACAAATTTTTAAATTTTTTGGAACTTACTATTTCTTGTAGCTCTAATTTGGCAACACCAAAATTACAACGCATTCCAAACATAACTATGAAACCCGAACATGCTAAGACAGCGACAGTTAATCGTTTGGAAAAGCAAGGGCATTCAGGTGCGATGTATTGGTCAATATATCGCAGCGGAGGTCTTTCAGGTTCGGGAAGGCTTTCTGGACTGCTGAGGTCACCGTCATATTCATTTCCGACTTTCTTTTGGTTAAGAGGTGAAAATTTGCCGACGTTCCTGAAACAAAATATAATAAATCAATAATTATGCAAAAAAATTATTGCTCGTTTCAATTAGTAGAAACACTGTCAAATCTGATTGTGATTGTTAAGCTGCCGCATGCTGCATCGCCAGGGGTTGTTCAAGGCCTTTCTTTTACAAAAGGGGTGTTTTATAGAGCATTCGTCAAATTGTCACGACACGGTTATTAATGGGTAACTGTTTCGATCAAATCTACTCCCCCATCCCTGCCTGGCTCTACGCTTTTTGTTGATGGCTAAAATACATTATGTATAGTTTCACACAATACCGGGTTAGTCATTACACGCCATGAAAGCCAGCGCAAAATGCATTATACAAGTCTTTTAGGGGACATTTATCATAAAAAGCGTTTTAAACGACACCAGAATTATGTCTGGTTTTATCTGCATGTTACGTATTTACTTCATTAAAGTACTAATGGTGGTATTTTTGTTATCGGAACAAACTGGTAATTATTGTTATTCCCAAAAATAGGTAGTCACATTAACTGGAAATTGACTTACGCTCACGCAACAAATGTAACGAGTAATAATAATTTCTGTATTTTTCATTGATGAGATCAAAAGAGGATAGTATATACAGGAGATTAGACACGTATACAGTTGATAAATACCAAAAACTTTATTTTGTTTCCATAAATATTGACAATTGTATCAAACATGTTTATCGGTGATGTACCGGGTTCTGTTTCACCACGAATTATCATGAAATTTTTATGTGCTGAGGTTAAGAAATCCGAAACGAATTGATAAATCTTGGGTCCACAATTAAATCCCAGAAATTATTGCCGCCAAAAAAAAATTCAAAGCTGTACCGTCAGCAAACAGCTTGATGGTTAACGTATTTTGGGATATTCACGGTCCAATTTTAACAGATTTCTTTATTGACCGAAAGAGTATAAATTCAGAGTTTAGGCCTCTTAGTAGGTATTTGTGACGCAAGAAATTTAAGTCGAATGAGAAGCGGTGCAAACTTGGCTTTGCAAACAAACGAAAGAATTTTTCTCTGTTGGTATTTGCAAGTTGCCTGATCGTTAGGATAAATTTATACGTATTAAAAAAAGGACTTATTTTGAAAAATAAAATTTGTTTCATTAACTTTTTGTTATTATTGTTATCGCTGTATGAGAAAGTCTAGGTCAAATCTATACTCCCCCCATAATATACTTACAACTTTCTGAAAAACTAAATAGTAAACAATTCGAAGTACCTACTCGTATCTAACGGCACAGACAAAAATTATTATTGCTAATAACTAATTTATGTTCCTCAATAATTTATGTCGCGGGCAATTTATTTTCACGGAGCGGCGGTAGCGTCGTTCGCAATAAATTGTCATCGTTTCCTCTATTCGACGCGACGCGACGGGGCGAGCTTTATATCTCCGTAGTCCTTTTGGAGGCAACTCGAATCGTGGCGGAGCTTCTTCTGACTTTAGGAGCCATTCGCAAGCTGCATACACAAATATTTGTACATATTTTTGTCGCACGAGTTTACTTAATTAAAATTGTATCTTTAGTTGTGGTCAAAAAATGTATATCATTCACTGCGGACATATGGTTACAATTTTCCATTCTGCCTATTTCCTGTCTTCTCTTTCCTTGGTTTTCAATATCTTTAAGTAGTTTACAAGTTCATTAAATTAACGTTTTCTAGCCATTCCCTTTCGATATTTGCCAATTGACTATCTTTGTAACACATATTTCAGTATGTGTCCTAGCAACAGCTATATTCTTTGGTGTTGTAGGAGATGGATCTTGAATAAACAGGCAAAGTACTTAGTTAGCAGGCTCGGAGTTGATCAGAAATTTCTGATCAACGGTGCATCGTTGTCCCAAGTCGGAACGAGATGCCTACGATTGCGCCTAAAGTGTCCCGAAGGAATTTCTACAATTCACGAGTTAGGTTGCTTTTCTTTTACCCTACTGTATACTCTTTTATCCATAATGCATACCATGTTATTATTACATAATTCTGGTAAGTTTCTTGCTCTATGTTTACGATTACATACTTGTTCCTGTTTAGTTTACGGCGTTGTTTCTCTGCCATACACTTTCTCATGTTCTTTAAATGTTTCTCCTCCGCCCGGTGGCAACGGGAGTGTGGAGCGAATCCGTCTCGAGAACATTAATTCGGCAGGAGAAGACCCATCTTCTAATGGAATTGTTCTAGAAGCCAGAAATGCTTTGTTAATGTCTTCTGCCTTTTTAACTAAACTCTTCGGTACCTTAACTGGCGCCTCTACGCCGCCGTTTCTCTGGCGGTAGTAAGAAGAGCTAGTGACGTGTTGGAAGTCGTATTCCTTCGCATAGGTTCTAAATTGACGTTTAAATTGGTATGCCGTAGCCCGACAACAACTTTTTGCAATATTCAATTACTTCGCGTTCGTTAAAACTCTTCAGTGCTTCCATTTTGAAAAATCTCGTGTAGATCCATACCTAGCCTCTGCCATGGTCGTTTCGAGAACTCCTTGGTTACAAACTTTTCACGCTCTGAGCATCTCTCTGTTATCTTGAGGGCATTTTTCAACCCCTTTTTAATTTGGGTGGAAAGACCAATCCACCAAACCGCCCGTTTTGCTCTATCTCTACATGTGTTAATTTCTAAATGTCCTTCATGTATCCTGGATGTAATTTCTGTTTGTAATGAGGGAGGAATTATTAGGCGAGAATTATGATACCAAGTGACATGCTATGGAATTTGGACGGCATGTCTTAGCTTTAGTATAAAACAATATCAAGGAGTGCAATGACAAGCACTTTTCACTTAAGCTAAGATATGCCGTTCAGATTTCATAGCAAGAGTTGATAAAAATTTTAAAAAATCACTCGGTATAACACGTATCCATCTACGTACGAAGTATTCTCTATGAACTGATAGAACGGTAATATCTCTCTCGGACCGATATCCTTTTTTGACCAATGACCGAGACAATACTCTTTCAATTTTTGAACCACGAAATCTGCCCGTATTCTTTCTAACATCTCGTTAGATGCGGGTAATTGATTTATAGTTAATCTGACGTATGGCGCCGTTTCTAATTGCAAATCAACGTTATCCTTCTGCTCTCTAGGATTCGGATTTCTGGACAGGGTGTCTGTTAAAATTAGTTGATTTCAAGGTACGTATACAACCGAGTAAGAAAACCTCATTAATCATAATCTTATCCTCTGCAATCGCGGTGTAATGTCTTCTAGAGGTTTGGACTGTAATAATTGCACCAGGGGTTTATGGTCAGTTTCAAGAAATATTTCAGTTCCAGTAACATAAGACACAAAAAGGTACGTTCAGCGCCTCAGCCAGATAGACTGGCTGTACCACCGCGCCATTCAACCTCGCTTAATGTTCTGGAAACATACGCTACCACGTCTCTCTTCCCGTTTGATTCTTGAATTAAAGCTCCCCCCTAACCCAAAGCTTGATGCAACTGCCTGAACTATAATTTTTTTGAGTGATCAAATTGTGCTAAGGTTGGGGCTGATTTCGGCAAACATTTTATTTCCTCGAATGCTTTTCTCTGGGGGTATGTATCCCAACAAAATATTACGTTGTCTTATAATAAAGGTTTATATAATTAAAGGTTCAAGAATCTGAGCCCTGCGTGGAATGATTTTTCCCGCAAAATTTACTGTACCCAAAAATTGCAAGAGCGATTTTTTATCAGTCGGAACTGGAAAGTTTGAGATTGCATTTACGCGTTTCGGTAAAATGTCTATTTCGTTTTTCGACACAATATGTCCTAAAAATTCTATCTTGTCTGCTCCGAATTCGCATTTCCTTTCGTTCGGAGTGACTCCCTCTTTCGAAAGCTTAGCTGGAACTTTGTTTAATGTTTTATCGCGCTCTTCCCGGTTATTCGACATCAACACGTACATACTAGTACATTTTCCAAATCATAAAAAAGATCTGAAAACATTTTTGAAAAATGACCAGACGCACAGTTGATGCCGAAAGGTAAACGCTTATACATAAAACGACCAAAAGGCGTTATAAATGTTGTTAATGGCTGGCTTTCCTTAGCCAATCTTATTTGGTGATGCCCCGATCTAGCGTCAATTCGCGAGAAATATTTTGCATCTTTCAAGCGCGCTAGTGGTACGTCGACCTTTGGAAGTGGAAATACAGGACGAACTATGCTTTAAATTTGTAAAATCTCCGCATAAACGTATACCAG
Organism: Dorcus parallelipipedus; assembly: GCA_958336345.1. Lineage (NCBI taxonomy): Eukaryota > Metazoa > Arthropoda > Insecta > Coleoptera > Lucanidae > Dorcus > Dorcus parallelipipedus. The sequence continues at coordinate 39,867,110 of OY284481.1, forward strand.
TGTCACAATTTTGTTTAGGAACGCATACGATTGGGCTACACCATTCAGTGGGTGCTTCCGCTCTGACAATAACATCTGGTATCCCTAATGTGTTTAACTTATGCTTCATTTTATCTAATAATGGTAGCGGGACCGTTCTAGGAACCGATTGTGCGAACGGAATCGCGTCTTCTTTAACTTGACGTTTCAATTCATGCGAATAAGATCCTAAACCTTTCAATAACTTTGAATACCTGCTTTGACGTTTACTACGTAACTGTTCGTCAAAAAACTATTGCACATTCCGTTTTATTTCGAAGCCAATTCAAGAACCTTACAGCATATTTTAATCCATTTAACATCCATATAATTATTTCAAACAAAATTACAAGATGCACTTTTAAATCCGCAGCTGTTTTCTGATCAAATGGTGGTTATCAATGCTTACAAGTCAATTTCATTTAATGAAATATAAGAAAGATAAAACCTCCTCTTCACTGGTTGTCTTAAAAATGTATAAGTAAGTACATTGACTAGATTTCATACAATGATTTGTGATACTGATAGTGATAAAAATTATGACGAAAATTCATGCTATTCATATTATTTTGAATTCAGGACGAATGAGAAATCGATTCGTATTGCAAACGTGACGAGTGTTTTCAATTTTCCTGTTCCACGAAACCTGTTTCAATCGTGTTTAGCAAATAAGAAAATCTGCATTTGTTTGCAGGAATATAGAAACTGAATAACAAGTAGCGGCTTAGATCGGCTGAAACCTGAAACGTGACCAAAAACAATGCCGGCTTCTTACGTCTAATCCTCACAGCGGAATGAAAGATCGCCGCTCTGTCAAGTGAAGCTAATCGTTTTGTTCATTGTACGATTCTGATGCTTAAATGATTACATAAGCAGGATACAAAACACAATTAAAGAAAAATAAATTTATGCGTTTATCTAACAAGTTCTATTGCATGAAAATGATTTAATTTATCGTCAAATTATTATATATTATTTACAAGTCAAATTTAAGAAAAGACATTATAAGATATTTAAACTAAAATGAACGATGATATTTTTAATTACTTATTCTTTTAATTAAAAAAAAATCAAATTCATAAAGAATAATCCAAAAGTTTTACAATGGTAGTTGTTGTCCAGTTGATGTCGTCAACAATTTTAATTATGGAATCGTTCCGTATCATAAAAAGTCTGCTCGTTATCCTGCACTGGTGTACAGTAGTGTATGTACCTACACTTCTTTTTACGAAATATGCTTTAATGAAGCCTAAATTCTACCTAATGTGTCAATACGAATCATACTAATTCATACTGACATATCACACAAACATTTTAGGTCACATTAAAGCCTTTTTTGCGAAAAAATATGCACTGGTGTGTACCAGTGCAGGATAACGAACCGACCCAAAGACTCTTTATAATACATAACTGTATGCATGAAGGTCATCGTCCATATTTGAATTGGCTTCCGGTTGGAAACGCGTCACATCGACTTAAAGAGACGTAACAAGAAGCAGCAGCAACAGCCAGCCCTGAGTGAGTTCTTCTGCAATGGAGAACGAAACGTCGGCAGTAGAAGAAGTGAACGTGACTCACAACATAACTGTACGCTTTAGATTTAATTGCTACTTTGAAAACTTCAAATTTACAATTAGTTCATCAAGTGTATTACTAACTAAAATATTCTTCAAAATATTGCCTGATTTTTAACATTATTTATTGTTTTCTAAAATATGTACAGGTGTCTCTAAATTGCATAGACATTGGACACGGAAGTTTTTTTACACGGTTCTTCCATTTCCCTAAATTCTTCTTCTGTTTCATATTACTGGCCCTCCTTTATTTCTTTTTCCAATTGGTGTCCATCTAAAAGCATCCTCGTTTCCTTTTTTTTTGGAGTGTGTCCTATTCAATTTCATTTTCTTTTCTTGATATCAAGATTTATAGGAGTTTACTTTATACTTGACGATGGTTCTTTATTTGTTCTTTACTTGTTATTTGTTTTGGTTCTTTATTTATCCTCGTTTCCTTTTTTTAGAGTGTGTCCTATTCAATTCCATTTTCTTTTCTTGATATCAAGATTTATAGGAGTTTACTTTATACTTGACGATGTTTCTTTATTTGTGACCGTGTTTGATCAGAAAATTTTCAATATCTTATGCAGACATTTGTTAATAAAAGATTTCATTGACCGGTTGTATCTCTTGTCCGTTGATGCGAATATTCTCATTTTTTTAGTTCCATTAGCATTAATTTTTAAATCTATTTTTCAAGCTTGCACCTCCAGTTTTTGTATCACATTATAAAAAAACTTGAGGTAGACACTTACCATATCTTTCATATTATTAGCCATGTAACTAAATCATTCGCGTATTCTAAGTGGGTCAGTTTTTTCCCTACTAAGTAACTCCGCACTATTCCGTTTTTCCGCCCTATTATTTTCCCTAAATATAATATTATTAAATGAACTACCAATTCTATCATATGTATCGTTCTTGTAACAACTTTTGGTTAAGATTTTTGGATTTCTATAAAATTCTCTTCTACATACGAGCCCAGTTCCGCTTCAGTTGGTCCACCTACTGTAATTTCAATATCTTTGCAAAATTGATAAAAGTTAAAAGTAACTGCCACTTTCTGTTATTTTACACACTTTTTTATTTACATAGATGTAATAGGATATGTTCAATCATATCTAATTTTTTAATAAATATAAAACGAAATTGGTGAAAATAATGCAACACATTTTATGCGTCCATATATTTCTGGTGCTATATTATGAAATTGGAAATAGGTGGCTATGCAAAGGCATGACCACGATGGCAGGACAAACCATTATTGAAAAAAAGGTGATGTTACCCAATAGTAACTTTTGAAATGCGTTTCCCGCTAAAGTTTCTATATTTTTCATTTTTCTATTCAATTTATAATCTTAGGTTTATATTTATAACTTTAGGTTTTAGTTTGTTTAAATAATCTCTAAAATATTGCTAATAACTAGTGTTGGGTAATATACTTTGTTTCTGGATCTGAGATACATATACATATACTTTAAAAAAACGTATATCTTAAACATATACTGTATACTTGATCTAAAATGTATATGTATATACATGTACAGTATACGACATTTTATTTGTACCTCTATACATATACAATATATTTGATATGTATATAATATACATATACACTGAATTTTTTTTTCATCTGTGCAGTGTGCATATACCATGAGTTTTTTTTTTAATTTTGAATATACAAGATAAATATTTCTATGTTCAATTTTAAAAAGAAGGAGTCAATGCATTGCAATGTATTCCAGCTATTTATGATGAAATAAAACGAGTTTTAATCAAGTAGTATTAAAAAAAAATTATAATAAATATTCGAAATGTCCTTTTTAACATCTTAAGCAATGTGCTAAGCGATTATCATATACTTGCAAAGTATTTATTAAAGAAATTTAACTTATGACATTTTTTAATTGACAGTTGCACATTTGTTTTGATGAAGCTTGTTTGCATAATTCATATCCTGCAATGCATTGACGTTTTTTTTCGCAACTGATCATAAGAATATGTACATTGTATGTTTAGAGATTTAAAAAAAATCGATTCCGCTTTGATGTTATAATTTGTCCTCCAATACTAAATAGGCGCTCGACTGGAGTTGACGATGGCAGTACAGTGTTATATTTAAGAAAAATATTTTTAACAGTAGAATACTTTAATAATGAAGTTAATTCATTATCTTCATCTAAAAGATAGAATTCACATTCTTTGTTTAATGCGTTAAAATCATCATTTTCTGGAGCATCATTTAAAAAGTTAAAAAAACCGCACGTTATGTTTATGTCAACTAGCAAGAGATTTAAGTTTAAATGAAAGTATATTTGTATATAATATACAATATGTATATAATCTACAAATTGTACATTATATACAATTTGTATATAATATACTGAATATTATATTTCCCAAGTGCGGAAAAGGATATTTACTCATAATATCCTAGAATTTGTATAAATATTCGATATGCAATATACACTTTTATCGTAGTATATTATGTACAGATACAATATACCTACAAAGTAGATTGTGTACACTATATAATATACATTAAATTGATTTGTTTAATTGGCAGTATTAGAGAATTAGAATATCTTATAAATCACGTTATTTCGGCCTTATTGGGCCTCGTCAGAGATATGTACAAAAAATTACTTTTTGAAAGGATAATAAATTTACATATTTTTGAATTTCCAAAATCCCAAAAACAAACCCTGAAAGAAAACTTTTTGAAAAACTGTGTAATATTTTGCAAAAATGAAAGGAAACGTATTAGCTTCATCAGTCAAAACGGCAAATTGTGACAGTAAAATAAATATTATTATCCTTTCAAAAAGTAATTTTTTGTACATATCTCTGACGAGGCCCAATAAGGCCGAAATAATTCACGTGATTTATAAGATATTCTAATTCTCTAATACTGCCAATTCAAACCATATCTGCATTAAAGCTTCTCTATTCTCATTTCTATTTCACATTGCATAGCCCATAGCCCCTTTAATATTCTCATTATTAAAGCGACTTTGGCGTTTAAGTCTTCCAATAATATGAGCATATCCCTCTCTGTCAAAATTTCGTGGTATCTTTGTTACTGCTTTAGCTCTTTTTCTGTCAGTTCTGTGGTATGGTGTAGTAGTGATTTGGTGGTCTTTCTCTGTCTTAGAGTTGTTATTCGGTTTGAGATGGGTTTTCACTGTATCAGACGTTTTCTAGCAACTTCATTCAAAATTACACTTACCCCTCTTCTTTTTTCGTCTTCTCCTTTTTGCCGAATACAATAACATACGCCCATTTGTATTAATTTTTCCCCATATCCTGTCCATCTGGTTTCATAGTATTTTTCTATTTAATTAAATTCATTTCTCCTAATACTTATGCAAGCTTTGATGTTTCTGTCATAGTACGAACGTTCGTTCCATGTCCCTATCCTTGTCCTTTTTTTACAATCCTAAAATATTTTCTGTAGTTGCCTGCTTCGTTTCAGTTTCATTGTTGTTTGGATTTAAGGTGAGCAGATGAACTTTTAAATAAAAATAAATAAACATTTTTAAATTAAATGAAAAAAAAGCATCTGTTCACTCGACGAATTTAAACTTATAAACACCAAGCACTTAAATATATATCGGCTGTCCCAATAAGAGTAGTCACCGGCGATATACAGGCTATAAACGAGTAAGTTTCACTTATTAATACTGTAAGTTCTTCATCACATAAGAAATTAATTCTGCAAATATTAATGATCTTGCTCAAAAACAAAAAAACTGACCTACCAAAAGAGCACATCGCCTTTTGCTTGAAAACCTCTGCTCATTCGTGAGTGCGTCTGCGGTTTTTATAGACACATCGCAAAATGATAAATTCTATAAATGTCATGGTCACTGGGTCTAGTCGCCCGCATCACAATTCGATAGCGGAATCTTCGATCATTAAATAATCGACAATAATTACATCATGATATTCCATACTTTGTAAACCAATAACACACTATGTGATTTAATTGATTAAATAAATGAAAAAATAAATGAATGTTATTATTAATTAGTTTGCATTACAACACTGATGGACCTGCACACTCAGAAAAGAAATAGCATTAATACAATCAATGCATTTATTTATTTCTTTGAATAAATACGTGTTACCTACCTAGTCCGAACGTAATAAAGTCATAAAATCAGAAATTAAGAGGTAACATGTATCGGCGTGCTTTTTTAAATAAATTATTATCTAATTTTTTCTTATTGTTAGATATGATTCATGATTACTGTTTTAATTTTAATTAAAGAAATAAAGTAATATTATATAAGAATTGTTTTGTGAAAAATCTGCGATTCTATTACTTAAATATTACTGCGCTATTATTTATTGCGCTTAATAGTAAACTTCGCTCAGCCGGGGCATTTAAATCAAAGCCAGTTGAAACGTTTTATGTAAAAACTAAACTTATAAATATTTTTCTGGAGTTATTATTGACCTTTGTAAATGTACGTCATAACTTCGCTTCTTTTCTTATGCATTAATAGTGGTTACAGTATGTGAAACTAAATTGATTACAACCTGTATTGAAAACAGTAATACCTAGAAAACTCGAGATCGAAAAAAGATATCAATTTTGATATCATTTCCATTAAAATTTTTTAAAGAAAACTGGAAAAAATTATTGCCATTGCAAACAGTGCCCTCGAATTAATGTTATGACAATGTAGCCGGAGTCACTGAATATAAACTTTAGAACTGCTTAAAAATCCCTTAAAAAGTTCGTTCATTTTTGATAAAGAGTATATGGGATTTTTAAAACTAAATAATTCAAATATTTTCTCCACTCTTATTAATCGCGATATGGCAATAAGTCTCAAATCACAGTCGTGCAGAATTAACTCAACTTTCCCATGCCACTTTATTTTGTGATTTAGTTAGTTAATTAAATTTTATTATTGAGCTTATTGATTGCACCCCCTTGTGGTTAAGTTTCTTACTTTCTTTGAATTTCTCTTAGTCACTTTGGATATAATTTTTTCCCCACGAAGCTCTAGGTATTACGGTTTTCTATATATCGCCGGTTGCCACCCTTAATGGGACAGCCGGTATATTCTTCATGCCTGGCAGCTTTGTTTGAAATTTTCCGATTTCCTGCCTTGCTTTTACCTCCGGCTTATTAAATGTACAGATTAACAACGAGAACAGTTCAACTTTACAAAGAGTCAACCATACAGAAAAAGCGCTTTTGCTTTTGATAATTGCTTCTATCAGAAAATGTTTGAAGTACAGTGTCCCAATCAAAACAAGAACCGGACAGAGTGATTATTTATTTATTTGGTTGCTGTTACTCAATATTATTATGTTTTTAATAACTCTCTCGCTGGATAAATGTTTACTTTAACGAGCGATTAAATCTATCAAAAAGAAAAATTGTGTTTGGTGTATTGTTGAGATAACATTTGTGGAGTAGAGATAAACTTACATTTTCATACCGTTCACATTCGCTTGAACTAGGAAGAATCAACGCAGCTCGTTGGTGGTCAATTGTAGTCCATAAATGTACCCTTATTGTCATCCTGTCCGCCTTTTCTTTAGCTTTTTTTTATTGTTCATTACGCTCTTTCTCTTTTATTAATTACAGTTGTTTATTTTTTCCCCTTACAATTTTTAGGTATATTCTGTTCGTTTTCTATTTCTAATTTCATATTTTCACTTAGCTTTTTCAGCTTTTTTTTCCTTTGCTTTGTTTAGTTCTTGTCTTATATTTTACGTTTTCCTTTGTTAATTCGATTTTTTAGTTTATTTCCCTTCTTTATTTGTATTTTGTACTTGTTACCTTTCTCGTACCCATGGTTATTTATGGTCTCCCAACTGTTATTAGTTTTTTGATTCCACCTTCTCTAGTTTCTCTATAGCTTTTGCTCCATATCCTTAGTATTTCATTTATTTTTACTTTATTGTAGTCTGTTTTAACACGAATGCCTTCATTCCTTTCGTCCCTTGCTTTATCTCTAATTTGTTTGTGCATGTTTTATTTTTTTCCTGCCGTATCATTGTTTATATACTAATATTTTCCTCTTTAAAAAATATTAGCTTTATTTTGTTCTGTATTACAATTTATTTTCGTCTATATTTAGAGTACAATCAAACATGTTGTCTCTCCTAGTTTACAAGCATCTTTCATTTGCTTTCTGTACTTCCACTTTTTCCCTTAGAAAGTTTTCTAAATCCTGAATATTTTCTTGCCCGCTGTATCAATTTTCAAATCCTGTATTATTCTGTTTTATGTTTTACTCGGTTACCCTATCCATTCCACTTCGTCCTTAATCTTCTCCATTCCTTGTTATAATTTTCGTTGTATCTCGTCGTTCTCTTTCGATTCCTTATCTGCTTAATTTCTTTGGTTAATTCTTGCGTATCTAATCATTAATTATTATTATTTCCAAAATAACTTACTTATTAAACAATGGAATTACCATGCAGTTGAATTTTTTCTTCATAATCATTTTCTTAATTGCTTGAATTCTGCATTTGACGGGACGCCTATGTTTCGAGATGCTACCGCCGACGCCTTGCGCCGAGAGCGAAGATCTCAAGTAGATGGAGTAATATCTGCGAGCACTCAACGTCACTTGCCTGTGCTGCTCGGTATTCATGGGGTAAATGCCCCACAATGAAAAGAAATTATAGCGAAATCGAACCCCTAATCGATACTCCACGCACACGAAAAAAGCATATAATTTCGTTCGACTTAAAACTGGCTAATTTGTATCAGTTCTTGCAAGTCCTGGCGGAGCGTAGACAAGTGCATTTACTGTTGTATATCAATAACCATTACTTAATATTCAGAACCGATTCTCTAGGGTAGAATGTGGGGTGCATTACACTTATCTGGGACGCATCTTGAATTTAAAATGCGGCGAACTGAAGACAATTATTGGGGTATCTTTAACAGAATATCAATAATGACCAATTTCAGTTTATCTTATTTTATTTTGTGCGGAATACTCAAATTGTATTCACAAGTACCAGCGAGTCTATATTAAATTTACGCAAATAAATACATTTTAAGAAAACATTTTTCAAATAGTATTTACTCACTTCATACTTTAATTTCTCAAAACTTTAGAAATTATTTGTATATTTAATAAATGTTCAGGTTCAGATAATTTTAAGATAATATTTTAATTATAAGATTTGCTACATTTAAGTCTATTCATAAAAAAGGCAAATAGAAACAGATGGAAGCTACGAAGCGGTAAATGTAACGTCATTAGCAGGAAAAAAATTTTCAAAACTAAAATTGAAGAAAATGCCAAACAGACAGGAGCAGTTTTTTAATTCAATTGAGCGCGTGCAGACAGTACATTCTTACTAAAACATATGGCAGAGAAGGAATAGTTACGAGAAAGAGAAAACTATTAACTTTAGAGATTTTAAGGTCCATAAATCAGCAACTTGCTAAAGAAAAACAAGTTTTAGTCAAAATTATATAGACACCATGAAAACCAATTTAAAAAAGAACTGTATTATTGTTAAGGAAGATAATTCAATTTCAACTTTCTCACAGATAAAAAGGCTCAAGCAGGAGCCTTCTATCTTATTTGAAATCTATTTGAATAAAAATGTGACTAAAATATCTATCAATCGATATTTCCGTATTACTAATATCACGGATAATCCCTTAAGGCCCAGTTGTACAATTCGAGTTTAATTTTAAGCGAAACTTAAACCCATAGCAACGTCCACTACAACCATGTTATTTAAGCTTTGGTTTAACGTTAAACTCGAATTGTACAACAGGGCCTTAATGTGATTAAAACGTTTAATTATGTAGATTAAAAATTTTTCATAAAAATGTGAAACAGCAATTATCCAGGAAAACGATATTTTCTGTAGATGTTATCTGATTTTATTACACAGTAAAGGAAACGAGGAAATAGGACGAAAGGTCCCTAATTGAAACAACAAAATAGAAATCATTCATGTGATTTGACTACCTGCGCCAGGTACACTGTGATGAAATCATTATGGTTTTTAATTGAACTTCTAATTAATCAGGAAAAACACAAAATGAAACGATGGGAATTGCGACGAAATGGTTGGAAGGACAAAGAATTAAGATGCTTGCAAGATAAGGTTCCTAATTCAAAAAAAAGAAAAAAATGAAATTTTGTCGTGAGTAATCCTCATTAGGGTAATCACAAATCGACTCAAAAAGAGTATGACAACCATTCTAGGGCGTTGATTAATCCTTGTCTCGTTTTCATGGATTTTATTTTAATGCTCTCTTCGGTTTCCTTGCTCTGACGAAAAAAAGAAAATCTACGTTAAAACAAGGAAACCGAAGAAACATCAAAATGTAGTAACACATATCAAATATTAATGTTTAAATGGAAGCAACTGGTTTTTACTGCTCTATCACATACCATCTGTAAACGTAGAAACTCGGTCATACACTGCAATATATTATTCAACTAGGCGATTGCATCTTAAACGTACGGCGAGCTTAAAGTATTAATCTTGTCTGTACCAAAAGGTTATTAATCTTTTCTAATTGTATATTTGATATTGTATATTTGATCGAATTTTCCTTTTTTACATGTATTCTGCTGCATAACTGAAAAATTACGCTTGAGAACGACTTTCTCCATTAAGCGGAGTTGGTATTGCATTATCGTTCATCATCCCACCACCCACACAGGCGCGAGAGAGGGACAATAATCAGCATATCTGACAACGCTGGTTTTATATCTATCTCTGTTCTACAACTAGAAAATTGCAATGCATTTTACTCGCACTCGTTAAGATCTGTATGCAACCTGTGCTTTTACCTCCCCTGTATGTATGTAGTATTAAAACATGCACTATGTATTTATCTGCATGCAGTATAAAAAAAAACAAAATTTCTAAAATCGAACAATATTAAGGTACATTAACTACTCCATTCTACAGAATTGTTTAAAATAAGTGGATATGAATATTAACATCTGTAAAAGCTTATTAAGCACGAAACGTTTTGTCATTTTTTGAAAGCCATCGCTTATTAAATTTAGGATTAATCTAATTAGTACGAATTAGATTAGAACTCAAATGCACTTAATAATGAACCAAAATATTTCCGATTTTCCCTCATTTATGTTTAAGTAAATAAAACCTTCCGGTTAATTAAGAACCCCTAGTTTTTTTTTTTTTATTTGTAAAGCAAATATAGCATGTGAGTGGCGCGATCAAGTCACAGGTAAACCGGAGTTAAATAATAAATGCGAACCAACCTGTTGAATTAAAGCAGCACGAACAGGGGGAATGCGAACGACAGGTGGCAGAAAAGAACTTAAAAATCTAATTACATCCTCAATGTAATTCGCAAATTAAGATAAACGTAAGCTTTCTAGTGAAAGCTGAAAACCTGCAATCTGAAGCTTTACGTTCGACTTTAAATTATATGCTAAGTTTGCTGAGTTTCATTAAAAAAACTAAATCAATGAAACTGGAATTTATTTAATTTAATTTCAGTTAAATATCAATATATAGAATAAAAAAAGAATCTCGTGTATGCATTTAACTTACCGAGAAGCCATTTTGATACTGGAACGTCCAAAGCAAAATTCTTTAATATCTTATCTTATCTGAAGAGTTAATAACGCGCGCCGTTGTATATAATGCGTAAGCGCGACGCAAGACTGACTCCGGAAACCCGGAATTCTGGAGTTTCACTCACAATCACGTGACCCAAGTATTTTTGCTGGATGACGATATCAACTTTACGCATTCCTATTGAATCGTCCTATTAACTACAACCTAGGAATTATTTTCTTCGTCTGTTTAGCGTCGTTTGACATGTGTACGTTGAATATTAAATTCTCAGACTATTTTAAAATAAGCTGAAATATTTCTTTAAGTAGTATTTAAAAATAAAATGCCTAGTATTAACAATTACTTACATGCCGGGAAAAAGCTAAAACCGCATATACGTTAAAGGTCAAGAAATCCATACGTGATAATAGCCTTGGGGTTGAAAGTGTGACACTAACAACTCCTGATTGATGAAGAGGGTGGTGGCGAGTGACCAAGCGACAGGCATTTGTTTTCTTTCTAAACTTCCCCATGTTGAAATACCGAAAGCACTTCTCTTATTGTCGAAATCTTTGCTAACATAAGAACTGCATTTCTCAGGACATTTTTCTTTCGCCTTCCAAAGGCTTTCTATAGTAACTAATGACGTTTTTAACCTTATCCCATTTTACATGCATCAATAACGATGACTAACCCACGAAAAACTGATACTTTAATCATTTGAAGCAATTAATGTAATGAAAGTAATAGCACACATTTAAAAAAAATTGAAAAAGTATCGTAATATTCGGATGTCAATCATAAAGCTGTGCGAACGTAATCCATCAGGAAATGATGTGAGCAGATCTTTCCGTGGCTATTGAAGTGTGACCGAGATAGTATTGAAGCCGCACTGCCTCATGGGAAATCAGTTAAACCCGCCACTGATAGCTCTCTTTAGATGCGGTTGCATTTTTGTCCGATTTAACTAATGGGTTTTTGGGATAACATACAGTTTGAAGTTAGCGCTTCTATCTGCGTTAAAAATTATCTATACACACATATCTTTTGAACTTATATTAAAAATTGCTCCCAATAAAGCTTTTTCCTTCGATAATGATTATTAATAATTATCTTATTACCTCTAAAGATGTAAAGATCGAGATGTTTAATACTAAGCAAGGAAGAAAAATCAATAGTTTGATATAGGACGCGATATTGTATGAAATGCCCCAGAGATATAAATACTAATGACATCCTTTAAGGGGGTGAAATATAATGTATCCAGTTCCTGTAAGTCATTTCTGGTCTTTTCATGCAGCATAAAGGAGTTGTATAAAGCAGATGTCTGGATAGCAAATGCGTTTTTATCATTCGAAATAAACGGCATTTTCAGTTTTACCTGTCACTCTCGAATATCTTTCTTTTTATGCAAAATTTTCTTCAGATAGGTATATATTTCTGACGTATCATTTTTTCAGTTATGACAATTTGCAATTATTTGTAGTTGCTATTTATTTATTTATTTATTTGTAATTTGTAAAATAAAAACTATTTTAAAATAAAATATATTTTATTCTTGTTATTTATGCTCAATTATGTGTTAGGGGTGTTTTAGACTACTCTATTTCTTGCACAATATTTGGTTAAATTTCTACAATAAATATTTGAAACAAGAAATTTTTGGCTGCAGATATGGTTTAGAGATAAAACATATTCTATGTTTTTAGATAGTTTTTGATTCAGTTTAATTTTTTGTTGCTGTACTGTATAATTTAAATTGTTCAAGAATTGAACCAAATCTTCAACAAGAAATAGGGTAGTGTAAGAGCAGAAAGTAATATGAACAAAAGAATTTCACAGAAGATTCGGTGAAAAAGATTCAAGAAGAAATCGAACGTTAACAGGCGAATCGTTTGAGAAGAAAATAGCAAAAATTAAAAAAAAAAAAAACGTAACAAAACAATAAAAACGCAAGAACGTTGTCAAGAGATTAAAAGTAAAAGATACAAGTGAATCGAAGTCAAAGAAAGTCAGGTTAATAAAATTAGAATTTGGAAAGCAATGCGAATGGCTTGGAATACGTCAGTATTGCGCCTTGTGGATAAAAGGAAGACAAACCTATAGGGTATATCACTATATGAGGTGGTTCACGAAGCATTTGCACCGACAAGAAGAGAGAGGCTCCAATCAATAATAAAAAGCAAATGTAAAAGAATATCAAAGAGGTTTTAAGAAACGAAACTCAACTATGGTCCAAATTTTTGAGAAATATTAAACAACTTTGGTGTTTATACATACATTACAAGCTTGTTTTATTAACGATAAAGGAATTCGCATAAAAAAATAGAAATAAGAAAAAGATAACAATACAGAGTATTGCATAGGGGCTCTTGCAAAGATGATGATGATGAATATATAATAAAAATGTTCGAATTTAAAGACAAATAAAGAAAAAAGAAATAAATTAAATCGGCTTGCATGATCGTAATAATACAATTTTTTGTCCAGTAAAGAAAAGAAAGCATAGACATTTAAAAGGACAAGAACCGCTTGAAACCGCTACAGGTGACTATATGTACAAGTTCTTTACATTCTGATTACATTTGTTTTTATTATTTGTCAAACGTCTCGTATTTCAGTTTAAAAACTCAAAAATTATTTATTGGCTATAATTGGAAAAAAATACCTTGGTGGAATTTGCAGCTTGTTAGCATAAAACAAAAATTTACAATTGTGGAAGAATTTTAGTAAAATGCGTCGGGCTTACACAAAACAATATAGGATAGATAATCTTCAAGGATAGATTGAAATCTTGAAATGTTAATTTCCTATCTTCAAATAACCTATAACCAGAAGATTTCAAGTATACTGCAAATAAGGAGTAGGGTAAACTTGCCTAATTAGTACCCCTTAAGAACATATGCCTATAACTTTACAAAATTTGAAGAAAAATAAACCGCAAAACTCTTTTTTTAACAAAAGTCAATAATTTTACAAGCAAACAAAAATAAAAAATTACAAATTCTTAAGAAACGAAAGTTTTTGAAAAACACGAAAAAAGTACGATTTAAGATCAATCGTATCGAACCAGTTTTCGGCTTTTTTGCCTATTTTTTTCTTCGTTTTTTGTTGTTGTCTTCATTGGATGCCTTTTTTAACAATGTTTTTCCTTTTGAGCAGTGTTGGGATATAGGAGGGAAACTCCCTCTTTGGAGGGAATTTTTACACCTAAGAGGGAAAAAGGGAAATTTGTTTTCAAAGAGAGAATTTTTAAAATTTTAGCATACATATTTCAAAACTCTGTACTTTATTACAAAAGTTAGTATGTAATAATTCAATAATATCAAAATTATGGGACGCTTAATATACATTCTCTATTAAATGAAGAAAAAATAGTTTCTTTTTTTTCTTAAAAAAAAATTATACATTCAGCCCTATGATGTATCGCTCCATGTTATCTTAACATGCATGTTATGGACTTTTTCATGTTATGTTAACACATCGGAAATATGTATCTACTTGTCATGTTATATTTTATGTTATTACAACATAGTATGTTATTTGGCCATGTTAAAATAATTTCTAGTGTGGAGGTCTTGTTATGCCGTTAACATGGATGTTAAAATGCATCCTACTAAGGGATTTCGCAGTAATTAATTTGATTGATGATATCACAGCTTAAATGAAACCAGTTATGGGTGAATTATTACATCTAAACTTATTGCAACTACTGGAAATCTTAAATGAAAGGTAAAGATCAGGTAAAGATTAATTAAAACAATTACTATAACTTCCCCTGCTTTTCAGGGGCCTGTTCCTCAAAAGTATGTAAATTATTAGTTACAAGTTCCTTTTCTTTGTAAAATTCTGCTGTCAAATTGTGTTCCTCAAAGAAAAAGACCTTACCAATAATTAAAATTGTAATTAGCTTGCAACAATAATTTACTGGTCCATACTTTTCAGGAATAGCCTCAGAGTTTTAATGGCAATCTACGTTTAGATTTCGAGAAAATATTCAAAGGTACACATATTAGGCCCGATTTTACAATCGTCGGATAAGCATTATTCTTAGAGTAACGTGACGTGGGTGTGGCGTATAGATATGGAGGAACGTTAAAGGATATTAAGCGAACAGTTATTCCGTCCTTATTCCATGATTGTAAAACTGGGCCTAAGAGATACAAATAGGTAGGCTTGCCATACGTCCCGGTTTGACCGGGACAGTCCCGGATTTTCAGCGATGTCCCGGTATCCCGGCCGGTTTACTGCGTGTCCCGGAAAATACCAATTTTACTTCTTTTGACTCCTTATTCAATACTCAAATTAGGAGTTGAAACAAAATGATATAAAAGCATTCAGACCACTTGGTGTGTTCGCTTTCCTTGCAAAAATGCGAATGATTCTATGTTACCTCGGCCCCAGTTGAAAGGGTCTTCTCGTTGATGAACAATGTCTGGAGTAATGATCGTGGGATTATGAAAGAATCGACTGTGAAAGCTTTGATGGAATGTAATATTAACATTGGACTTAGCTGTGAAGATTTTTATAATAAGATCAAAAATAAAAAGGAAATTCTAGCAAGTGAAATTTAGCAAGTGAAAAATACAATTAAAAACTATGTCACTTTGCTTAGTTTGTAAGTTAAGAATATTAATAAAATGTGTATAATATAAACATTATTACCTTCCATTGCATCCCATTAATCTATAATTTTTAGTTGTTAAAAGTCATGGAAAAAGTGATTTTTAACACTTATTTTTCAAAATTTTTTCCCGGGGGGAGTACTCCCGGACCCCCCGCTAACCTGGGGGGTATTCCATACCCCCCAGGCCCCCCGTTTGTCCCGGTTACACTTCCCAAAAATATGGCAAGCCTACAAATAGGTAATCTGTTTGAACTTCGAGAGGAAGTATTTATTCGATACTTCAGGTTTTCAAGCCCAGTTTTTCCTGATTATGCTTTTTTTCATTTTAACTGTGCGACACATTCACAATAATGACTGAAAAACGAAATCTTTAGTAATGCGAGGATGCAATATTAACATTTCATTATTTATTAACACTGATAAAATAGAAATTCGCAATTCAGGCAGATTTTGACGTTTGCGTCATTTGAAGCGTAGCGCACGCGCACTTGTTGTGCAGGTCGTTCGCCTTCCTTGTTGCACTTTTAGTTTTCTCCGTAAGTCTGTCTCGTTTTAGTTTGTACCAAACCTTTTTTCTATTTTAACAGATGAAACGCAGGTTAACATAACAGAGCCTTTAACAGACCAAGCTTTATGTTTGATACATCATACGAGATTCTACATTTTATGTTATAACGCATGTTATAATTATGTGTTGTTCTCTCATGTTATTTTAACATGGAGCGATACATCATAAGGCTGATTGAGTCCCAGTTTTACAATCGTGGAATCGCTGAATATCCTTTAATATTCCTCCATATCTACCTCACACCTACGTCACGTTATTCTAAGAGTAACGCTTATCCGACGATTGTAACATCGGACCTAAATATTATTTGTAAACAACACATTCTTAGTAACTTAATTTCTAATTCCATGTAGGAAAACAAAGTAGCGGGAATTTTCAAGTGAAAGAGGGACTTTTGTCCTCGCTAGAGGGAGACGGCATCTGAATGATATCCGAACACTGCTCTCGAGAGTCTCATTTGTTGTTAAGTTCTCAGGTGGTTTTTCTTTACTTTAGTAAACTTTTCATCTAAATTGTTTTGTATGAATTTTCTGTTAGAATTTTGGTATCCATAGTTCTCTGGGATAGTTTATTTGAACATGTAAACATTTGAAACCTCGGACATATGTTTTCTATTTCAGTGCGAATTGATAAAGAACATTGTGAGCTATTAGTACGAAATAGGCGCAAACGCTACCGTGAGTTTAAATTTGCCAAGGAAAATTTTAATAACTGGCTGGCGGACGATAACAGAACCAAAAATAATATTACAGGTAAGTGTACTTTTGCAAAAAGAAACTTACTTTATTCTTTATCTTCACCAAAAATTTATTTTTTCAATAATTTTCCATAGAGTGCCTACCACAATAACATGGCTAGGTTAAACTATGTAGTTCACTGTTATTCACAGTTTCCGCTGCTATAAGCGCTTATCAGTCTTATCACCATTACGGCTTACGAGAAATTGTGGAGGTACGATTTAGGCGCTGGTACGAATTAGGCAAGTTTACCCTCTATGATAATAAATTAGATCAGACTTGTCTTAAATAAGTCCGTAATCTCTCGACTAACAAAGAGTTGTTCGGAAAGATTTCCACGGTAAGATATATTTTCTGAAATAATGGGTAGTATGCATAAAACGAAGTAGATGCTAATACTCCTCAAATAAGTATATTCTTCGAAGTATCTTCTATTACATAAAATACCTACTACAGCTCTGAAGCATATACTATGAAAGCAAAGTAGGTATGTTGTAGTACCTACTTACTATTAAAATCTACTATCTACTATACATTTGACCAAGAAAAGTAAGTGACTTGTTCGTTCATTTGTTATACACGAATACGGTTTGTTGAATATCTATCTTATCTTTTTCTGTGTTTTTGCAAAAATCTATTGGTACACCAGTTGAACACTTTATAATTACAAATTATGTCACTTTTACCCGAGTAACTTGCATAAATATCATCAGTATATATTCTCCTTTCTGTATACATTTTCTGGTACGCATATTCATAAAAGTAGCCTTAATATTTTATTAAAATTCTTACCGCGTGTCGGAGAAGTTTACTAAATAGCGGCTTCACTTGAACTAGTAGATGCTTTCTTTTCCCGAAATGACAAAATTGTATCACTGAATCGAGAAAAATACGCTTGTTTCAAAATCACTAAAAATAATAATAATATAGATAGGTACCATTTAGAAAACTAAAGTTGGTTGCCGTAGCAACAAAACAAAAGACAACACGAAGGAACCATATACGTCAAAGCATGCGTAAGAATACATCAAAGAACTTTTGTAGTAAACATTCTTTCATAACGTTTTAAATAAAAGAGTTACAGCCATTATTTGATACTTTTGTTCCACTCTGTATGTACAGCGTGCATCATCGGTATGGATTTGTTCAATACCTCCTTCACTATTGACTATAAAGGAAAATATCTTGTATAAAATTACTATAATGAGTTCTGTATAAGTAAATTATTTTCACATACACAGCATGTTCCATAAATGAGTTATCCACCAAAACTTCTACTTTTTTAAATGGAATGTACAAAATTTTTATTTTACATTTCGATAGATCTCTTAAAAGTAAACATTTTTTATTAAGCAACTGTAGCTCTAAATCAAAACATTCACAATCTACAGCTGTTCAATTGGATGAAAGAGCTGAAATGTAGAAGTGTT
Source organism: Dorcus parallelipipedus (assembly GCA_958336345.1). Classification (NCBI taxonomy): domain Eukaryota; kingdom Metazoa; phylum Arthropoda; class Insecta; order Coleoptera; family Lucanidae; genus Dorcus; species Dorcus parallelipipedus. The sequence goes on from OY284481.1 coordinate 39,885,589, forward strand.
TTATTCATAATTAGTGGTCACAAAAATTATTTTTACTGTACATAAATATCTAGTAGAATAATCTCTATGAGTAATAGTAACATTTCTCATGTGCGTTTACACAGAAACAATTGAAACTTAAAAGTTAAATTTGCTCAAAAATTTAATGTGAAATAAAAATTTGTACACTCCATTTAAAAGAATAGAAGTGTGGTGGATAACTCACTTATGGAACACGCTGTATATGTAAAAATAATTTACTAATATAGAACTCATTATACTCGATAACTTTTATACAAGGTACTTTTCTTTATAATTAATAGTCAAGGAGCAATTGAAGAAATCCATGCCAACGATGCATGTATTTTGGATTGCTAAGTGCACCATTAATCAAAATACATACATAACATTAGAGTTTGTAAAGCGTAAAAAAGGTTTTGGTAGTTTAGATTTTAACCCCCAAAGAGATGTAAAATGTTTTAGAGCATTTTTAGAATTCCAGGTTATGTAATTTTTCTTCCACCCGTCTACTTGTATGCAAATTCTATAAAATTTCATCTCCATTTATTTATACATATACAGTATATCCCCGGATTGATTTTCACAAAAAATGCCAAAGGAAAAAAGTTTCGCTTGATTCATAACGAACATATCTGTAATTAAAAGTTCAACATTAATACAGTGTGTTCTTAAAATCGAAAAAAAAAATCAACATTTTAAATTATTCGATTAACCCAACACCCCCAATACATAATTCAAGTCTACGTCGTAGCTCCTTATAACTGTTACAGATTTCTTGAATTGTTAAAGATACAATGTATTCTTCTGTTGTGTAGCGGTAATTTTTATCTCCCGTATCATAACATTGTTGCAACGTTAACATTTTTTGAAAAGAATCTCACTCTTCTTACAAGATAAGGCCTCTTGTACTCTTCAAGAATTCTTACAATACTAATGGGAAAAATCTATGTTGCTGGTCTTGTTCGTCGAACTGTTCCGACTTTTTATTTGTATACAGTGAGAATCTTGTAACGCTGCACATAGACGAAAATTACGTGATCAGATAATACATTTCTGAGTCATATAAAATTGCACATAGGGGTTTTAAAGGGGTTACTGCTCAATTTTCAATACTAAATCATTTAAAAAGTGCACAGAAAATATTAAGGAAGGTTTATTTCATTACATTACATTAATGAAATTTGGCGGCAAATAATGCAGAGACCTCTCTCAACGAAGCCCGATTTGAGAATAATGTGTACATTTCTACTTTTTCGGCGGTTGTATACATTATTTTACAATAAATCAAAAAAACAATTTAATTCAATCTGACAATTCAAAATCGGTAGTGTCATTATGTACTAACAACGCACGGAAACCATAGCGAATGAAATAAATTTGGAAATAATAATGTAATAAAGCTTTCCATTGATAAAATTACTATGTGCAGTCTTATAAGGTTCTCAGTGTATGTGTTCTTATTTATTAATTTACATGTTTATGTTTTGATCTTACCACAGCTTAATAGCTGTTAGTTATTTAATTTGAATTTCAATTTTATCTGACTTTAAATTATTAGGGCTTTTCTTTTGCTCAGTCTGATCGAATCAACGAAACACAGAAAATTTAGCAGGTATCAGAAAAGTAATAAAACGAAAGAACAATACGTTTCGAATTATGATTAAAATAGCTAAAGTGTACGATAAAGTGTAATGATAAGTTCAATAAAACTTACTAATATTTACCTCCTTAATATCAGAACTCATAACATAACTGAATATGAAATAAATAAATATTAAAAAATCAACATCAAATTAGATCATGGCAGAATGTCAAATTTAATACGTTTAAGGTTAGGTTAATATGAACGAATCACAACAAACATAAATATTTTGTGATTTAGATGGATAACTGAATATGAAATAAATAAATATTAAAAAATCAACATCAAATTAGATCATGGCAGAATGTCAAATTTAATACGTTTAAGGTTAGGTTAATATGAACGAATCACAACAAACATAAATATTTTGTGATTTAGATGGGAAAGGGGATTATCGATCATGTTACAAATTTTTGAGCAGGTGGGATGAATCACAGTGCAAAAATACACAATTCGCTTAAAATTTACAACTTTGATTCGATCACTTTGAGCAAAAGAAAAGCTCTATTATTTCACATTTTTCAGTCAAACCCAACTATTATAAAAATCTATAAAAATTTTGTAATTACGAGAAAAATAATGAAATAAAAAAAATGTTAAGAACATACTGTATTAATGTTCTGTATTGAAGTTCTAATTTCAAATTTGTTTGTTATAAATCAAGCAAAGATTTTCTTCCCTTGGCATTTTTCCCTCTTGTAAACTCAATCCGGGGACATACTGTATAGTGTTGAGCTCTCTTTTTTCGAGAATGAAAAATAATTAAAACTTAGGGAGAAGGCTTCAGTAACAAAAGCCTACTTAAAAAATTTAATGACGCTACCTACCATCGTCCACGGGCAATCGGAAGCAGGTCGAGTTTAGAATCACTGAATAAGATTTTAAGAAATAGACAATCATTTTTTTTTAATATTGTCTATAATTATCGAAATGTATTTAAAATCTACCGGGCGTATCATTCTTTTTTCTCAAAACTGCATCAGTGCAACTGTAGCGGAAAAAGTTAATGGAAAGTTTTAGCAAGACGTTACGACAAAAATGTCGTTACGTTAAAGGCTCTTTTGCTTAGCAACGTTGTGGATTTAGCCAATCAGATATCGAGTTTCAACATTTAACGTACCTAAAGTTTAACGAAACGTCTTGCTAAAACTCCCTAATATTTACCAAAACGCTATCTCAAAAAACCGGCGGCGTTACTATCTCCTCTCAAAATAATTAATCGAAAGTTGATCAAACTTACCTTAGATTTTTTTCTTTGAAGACTATAGAAGATATTAGAACGTGCCTTCTCTCTTTTTAATTGATACCAATGAATTGAATATGTGAGATTAAAAGGGGCCCAAGTCCTGCTCGAATGATTATGAGAAATTGAGGAAAAAAGGTTTTTGAAAGTTATTTTTTTTAATATGTAAACTTTTTCTTTCACCTGTTACTATATTAAATTTCTTTTTGTTTAGATCACATAACCAGATCAAAACGTTATTTAAATTTTACCAAAATAATAGACATATACAATCTGGACTTGGGCCCTTTTTAATCTCACATATTCAATTATCAGAATATTTATACCGTGATTTTATTTTAATATGAAACATTACTGTTCATATTACTATGGAAACTAATTCCAATTTTTAAAGAAGTCGTTGCATGATCGTCGTTGTTAGGGTTTCTAATGTCATATCTAACGAGCGTCTAAATAAAAACCTGGTCAAGTGGGTTGTGATCGAGAATTTATCCATTGAATTTACATAGCAGAATTACTAAATGTAGCCTACTTGACCAGGTTTTTATTTAGACACGAGTTACGATAGGTGTCATATATTTTGCGCGGTTCAAATTCTAATACAACGGGGGTTTTGACGTTTCTCAGAATGCGTTGTTTTATCATTTTTATCAGTGTTTGTAAAGAAAAAGTAAATAAAATTGTCCCGTAAAGAATGGGGTAAGTCTATTTAATAGTTTTTGCCACAGAACGAAGTCGTAGAAGATTAATAATTAACCGAATTCAAAATCACTACCAGAATTGACAGGTATTTGAATTTTAAAGTCTTATACGGTCTCATATTGTTCAAATTATATTATAAAACATCACTAAACTTATTGTTAAAGCGTCTTAAAGCGAAAATCACCAAAACAACGTAAAGCTCGTTGGTTTAAGTAGTTGGAGCCAAGCATTAAGATGACGGAATGGTTCCGTGAAAATAATGAGACGGTTTATATTTCGACAAATTAATACCAATACAAAGCAGAATCATTGCTTCAATAAAGCGTTTTTTGCCCGATAGAAAGTATCACACAGATCTGTAATAATTTTCCTCGGAATTTTTTAACGGTTAATCTTATTTTTAAAACTCATATAAACACATTTTCTTAACATTAACGCAAGGATATGTGTAAACTACAGACGCGTAGTGTTAAGAAAAGTAATATAAATTAAAGAAAACTTGCATTAATTATTAAATAAGCTTGAAATTTTTAAGTGAAATAAATTTATGTGCTTGACAGTTACCCCTTTACCGTGACGTCACAGCTGAAAACATTTGCTGCCTAAAGGCCTGGACTAGTATTAAGATGGCAATGACAGTGCTGATCAATTGTACCCTGACCTTTGGATTTGCCGTATAATTGCGTCAGAACCATATAGGCGTAGAAGAATAAAATTTCCTGGGAAAATTGCGAAGCATAAATTATAACTTATTCATTTAAAATAACGCATCGAGTTGCGAGCCTGCGATCACCTGGCGTGCCGCTGATGAGATGACGCCGACTTAAATTTTTCCGATCCCTAGTCATATCAAATAAAATTTGTCCATTTTAATTTGGAACATCTGTCAGGCGAAGAAAATTAGTGAAAATGTATCAGGATTAGTGATGTGAGTGTTGAAAGTTTCATTTAGAAACTTTCAAAATGACATTGAAAATTTGGAAATTTCAAAAAGCATTCTATAAATTTCAAAAATATTTGAAATTCAAAAATTTCTGAAACTTTCATAAATTTCACAAATATTTCAAATTATCCTCCTTCTTTTGTTGACATGTGATTGGTTCGTGTCGAATATCTTATTCAGTTCAATACCTAGAGACTTGAGCAAACAGTATCAGCAATAGAAGCTGTCACTGATGTTGATGTTACTGATGACAAAGTAAACAATAGAGCAAGAAGAAAAATGAAGATGTGAAGAAAGAAATGTTTATAAAATTTATGTTTTTAATTAAATATTAAATTTGATTTGATTTTTGTATTTAGTATTTATTTATTATTAATACATATTAAAAATGAAAATTGAATAGAATTTATTATAACAGTTCTGTCATAATCATGATCTTAAAGGAATTGCATTTTACGATAGCGATCATCTCTACTAGTGATATCGAGTAAAATTAACATAATAATGTGATACTTTATTTATACACATAGTGTAGATAAAATGTCTGGAACATCTTATACAGCTTGACTGAAGCAAGTACGTTGGCGACGCGTACCTCGGATGTATTCGAGATGGCCGAATTTAATGCGTATTTAATAATTTTGTTTTAACTGGGATTTCAATAATTCATGTAAAATATTGTTCTAATTGCCGCAATACATTTGTATAACGCAATTGTTTTTATTTGTAATTTATAATAATGTAGCTAAAAAATAGCTCTAAAAACTACATGCTTCGAACTGAAGACGTGAGCTGATACAGGCTAGAACCCCCTCTACTCCTACACGACTTCGTCCGAATTTATTTTATATATAAATATATATTTGGAGAGGTTCATTTATTTGTACAGGGCGTATCGCTGAGGTACAAAATAATTTTAATTTTTTTCAATGGAACTCCCATTTTTTATTACGGATTCTAAAGGAGCATATTCTCTTACATATCTATACATATTAATATTTTTAGCGTCACATAAGATATTTTTTGAAATAAACGCAAATTAGAAACTCAAAAGAAAATGGTGTCTATCTACCTAATATTTTAAGAAATGACTTAATTTTAAATGAAATAAAATACAAAAATTGTTTCCCGTACACTATTAGACAGTGATCTAGTTGTGAAGCGAATGCATTTTGGACATTGTTAATTATTTCTGGTCCAACATTTTGTTAGCTGCAGTGTACCTTGCACCGTATTTATTTTTATTAATTGTATCTTAAGAGGAAGTGAAAAATTTCTCATTTCTCGTGATAAGTAGTGTTAATGTAGGTAATAAACAGCATTCTTTATTTTTCATTTATTTGGGTTTCGTTTAGAAATAATTTTTTTTTAAGTTGAATTTATTTCAAAATAATGTGATTCTATAAATTTTTTATGTAGATATTAGTAAAAAAATATGCCCTTTTAGAATTCCTAATAAAAGATGAGGGTTTCCATAAAAAAAATTGAAATTATTTTTGTACCCAAAGGTACTCCACTGTACAGGGATTCAAATTCGAGTCTCACCATTGGGATCTCACTTATTATAAGAGATAGGATATAGGTTTAAATTTGACACTTTTGCAGAATTTTGTACTGATTAATAATCTATCCTCAAACTTGCGTTATTTCTGTTTGTTTTTAAGTTATTGTGAAAAAAAAAGGAAAAATCAGTTTTCGTATTTTGGCCCTAACTTTTTTATTACTGAATTAATTAAAAAAATAGATGATACTTTCTTAAAGCAACTTTCTAATAAATTTTAGTGAATTAAATAGGAAATATTATGCTGATTTCAATGATATAGAACACTTTATATTTATTTTTAATCTCAACTGAGATAAATCGAAAAATATGATAATCGACAAGTAGGCTATGATTGCAATTTTTAGAGGGTATTATACTTTTGGAAAAAGTGATTATATCAACAGCATGTTATGCAAAAATTGAAATAACATAGCGTAAGGTTGATTTTAATTCATAACATGGCTCTACTGTTGTATTTTTGTAATAAAACAATTACGTGGGGTTTAATCAGTTTAATGAGGCAATATTAAGAAAGTAAATAGAACATATTATTTATTACAAAAATAGAACAACAAATTCGGTATCTTAACGAGAAAAACTAAGAAAAAATAATAATAAATGTTAAATTAAAGTAAATGTTCAAACAGGTAACCATTTTCGTTTATGCATAACTGACATCGTTTTCTTAAATTTTGAATACTTCTTTGGATTAATTATTAAGCGTGATATTGATGATAGAATATCTATTAAATTCTCTCTGAAGTCAGGTAAATTGTCTGGAATATTTTTATATAATTTATTTTTTACGTAACCCCACAGAAAATAGCCGAGAGGATTGAGGTCTGGACTCCTAGGTGGCCACATTACAACTCTATTTTTTCCAATCTATTTTTCTGAAATTGTAGTATTTCAATAATTTTCTACAATATTAGGATTATCTTATAAAGATTGAAGTCATAGCCATCTTATTAAAATATCAATAATAAGATTTTTCAATTTATCTCAGTTGAGATTAAAAATAAACATAAAGTGTTATATATCATTGAAATCAGCATAATATTTCCTATTTAATTCACTAAAATTTAAATATAGCCTCCATAAGAAAAAATGAAGTTAGGTATAATTCTGAAAAAATAATCGTCATATAAAAATTTTATTTTCCTAGAAAGATTCCTATTAGAAAGTTGCCTCAAGAAAGTATCATCTATTTTTTAATTAATTCAGTAACAAAAAAGTTAGGACCAAAATACGAAAATTGATTTTTCCTTTTTTTCACAATAACTTAAAAACAAAAAGAAATAACGCAACTTTGAGGATAGATTATTAATCAGTATAAAATTCTGCAAAGGTGTCAAATTTAAACCTATATCCTATCTCTTATAATAAGTGAGATCCGAATGGTGAGACTCGAATTTGAATCACCCTGTACAAATAAATGGACCACTCAAAAATACGACAAATTTATAGTAATAATCAACATGTCCGAGCGATTTTGCAAAAAGAAAATATTTTAGGAAATATTTAAGGTGTTGTAGACTTTTTATCCACACTGTATTTATTCTCAACAGTTATTGTTGCTATCACTTATAGTGCTGATACAATTATCTATCTGCTAAATGCTATTTTGAGATTCCAATAGTGTTGTAGCACCAGTAATTTCGTTTTCCACGATGGTACTTGCATGAAAGGTACTTATCCCAACAGTAACTATTTCTATAAACACCGATTTTAACATATCGCCATAAGCGATTTTAAGCGCACAACCGGTAATTACCGGTCAAAAATATTTTTAACTAAATGGTGTCCAAATGCACAAGATGCTACTCGGAACTAATAGAGAGCTACTCCGAGTAATTCATCGGTGCAATTGGAAGACGCCTTAGGTAGCCTAAACGCATTTATTTATGACCGATAATTACCGGTTATGCGCTTAAAATCGCTTCATGAAAACAAAATTTAAAATAAAGCGCAAAATTTTAAATGTGATGACATTTAGGTATGAAAGTTTCAGTGGAATTTATGAAAATGTCATAAATTGATGAAAGTTTCTAAAATTTCTAAAATTTCCGAAATTTATGATAAAATGAAAGATAACCTGAAAAATTTCATGAAATCTTTCATCATTTATAAATTTCACTAAATTTTACATCACTAATCAGGATCAGGAAGAATTACCTCTGGACAAGTAACTAATGCAATTAACAACTCTTATAATCGTTTAGGATATTGCATGGAGGTAAATGAAGAAATTTTTGAAAACTTGTGGTGTTTGTTTTCAATTAAAGAATTTCTGTTTTCCTTATGTTTTAAGTTTACTTATTTTAAACAAGAATAAACTTATCTAATGTAATTGAAAGAATCGCTATTATTTTGTGGTATAAATCACTAATAACAGAACAGATTCATGACAGTTTAATTTACAAATTGTAAATGTTGCTATAGATTCTCAAGTTCGTACGTAACAGCAATGTTTCATGTTAAAATAAATTCACGGTATATGCGTGATTTAATTTTTGTCTGATTCGGCGATACCCAACTCGTCCTCATTTAAAATTACAAAATTGGCCCCCTTTACGCATGCATTCAATTGATCGTAGACAGATTATAAATTTTTTTTGCAACTATCGATTAGTTAACTCATTCGATTACATATAGATCATTAAACTAATAAAAATTAGAGAAAAATACAATGTAATTATTTGCAAAGAGGTAAGATATTAAAGGAAATGGCCGTTATTTACGGAAAAGTAAAAATTTGTGCATTACTTTTCCAAACACGTACTACATCCGGCTTATTATACGTTTTGAAACTTTTCAACGATCTAACTTGTTAAGGGGATTTATAAAATGAATAGCATTAGGGGTCCTTCAAAGACTGCACTCTTTTGTCATTGTATATTATATTTTTCCTCTATTTCGCAGAGAGAGAGAGAGAAAACCGTATTATCACATCGCAACGCAGTTTTTTTTATTCATTCTATATCTTTCATTTATTTCAATTACCTTTAACCATTACAGTTTAACATAAAATAGACATACGATAAAAACGATCGATAATAAAATTAATTTGAAAAGTGATGCGGAGAAAAAAGAAACTTCAGACAATGATAGGTATACGTATGTATTGTGTTAGTGTCTTTGTTGATACCGTCTAAAGCGGAGTCTTCTCGTACCAGTTTAATCTAGTTAATGCATTCCTGCTAAGGATAAGAAAGAAGCTTTGTACGTACACCGTTTTCTGTCTTTAGAGTTACACAATGCATTTCATGAGAAGACATTTCATTTAATATAAACTGTCTGCCGTAAATATAGCTGTATCGTTTTCGACCACGTTATTTATTCGGTTTGTGAAAGAACGGAAAATGTTTTCGCGATTATATCCTGATCCAATCTGATCCCAATTCTTTAAAAGATCGTTCTTTTCATTTTCGCCGGGAAGGGTCAACCATCGCCTTATCTCAGATTCATTGTAACGGGAATTTTATACGCTCATCTCCAACGATCAGTTGATGTTATCCTATTTCTTTCGCTAACGCAGCAAGAAACATCATATTTATTTTTATTTATACATGAAGTACGAAATAGGTACTTTTATATTTAAATGGAAGTTATTTTAAACACAAGGTAAAGAGATTTAATATTTAAATTGAGGTAAATAATTCCCGCATTTAAATTCAATTTACCTGAGTAAATTCGAATATGGCCGTTAATTCTTCACCGGAGTTTCGCGCCGGATCGTTTTACCCTCTTAAAAGCGTAATAACGTCGGACTCCCGAAGAGTAGTAGACGATCTGCATCACCAAGCAACGGCGTGTTTAGCGGACCAGCTTTGCGGATTTGCCTGGATCGGCAACGCAATAAAGAAGATTTTCTTGTTGAGAGGAGACTGAAGGGCTCTTGTGACTCATATACTCGTTGTTCGCGGATTTATAAACTGACTCAGTTCGTAATCTAACCGGAGCTATATTGTATGATATATCGCAGATTATTTTGTGTACGAGGATCACATGAAATTGCGATTTGTTCCTTTTACCGTAATGATCGCATTTCGTATACGAAATGAAACAAGGATTTACTGACTTTTTATTTAAAATTTTACTATCTCTGTAAATTTTTATAACAAATCCTTTTTAATTTATTAACGGACACAAAAAATCGCACTATCGATTGAAAACTTCGTGAAGAGCTTTTGAGCTTGTTTATGAGGTAACTCAGAAGAAACAGCAAGCACCTTGTTTAAATTACCGGATGAATATTGAGTTAAAGATAGAATATTTTGAAAAATAATAAAGCCATTATTTTCCATAAACATGCAGTCAAAAGAACACCAAACTCACGACTGGCCCATAAAGATGATACCAAAAATTATTTTAGGGCCTAATGAAATTTTGGTCAATTTGGTCCCGTTCTCCTCGAACCAATACAGAAAGCTCATTCAAGGTTTTTAGATAAGGCAATTGCGATCGAACTGTTTCAGAACTCACAAGAAGTATACTAAAAGAAATAAAACCAGAAATAAAATAGACAAGCAAATACAAATGTTTCAAATTTACACACATGATTATATTAAGCAAACTTGATTAACTGTAGGTTTAAGAATATTGTCATAGGAACGTTATTTTTTTTGAGTGTCAGGTTGGATTCTTTTTGTTATCGTTAGTACCACGCGATCGAAAATAATATGATTTATAGTGGGCCGTGATGCACTTTTTTACCATTTCTGAGATAACTTTGAACAATGAACGTTTTGTGTTCCAACTGGAACATTTTGAAACAATTGAAATATCACTGTGAAAGTACATCTTTTCAATTTTCAATGACCTGCTCTAAATCATTTTACTTTCGATAGCGTAGTATTTTGATTAATTCCTAAGTTCTCTTTGATATTATTTATTGTTACTGTTCATTAGTGTTGTTATTCTATTTGGAATGGAATTCTTCTTTCCAGAATACGACGACATGTAAATATCTTTTACTTATTGACCAGCTTCCTTCAATTAATGTTATTATTTATTGTTATTATATATTGTTATTATATATTGAGTAGTATTTAACACTCCTTATTAAATTAGTACTAAGTACCAACAATCAATAACTTCAATAATGTTCACATTCAATAAGATTTATCTCTTCACCAGAAAGCCAAGAAGAAAATGTTATCATAATTTTTTGTCTAGTCTGGAATCACATAGTGTGAATATTTACCAGAGGTTTTAACATACCTCGTATAAAATCAAAAAAATTCGAATATTTAATAATCTTTCAGTTGTTATCTGTTTGCAAACATTTTATGAATTTCTGCGATTTAGTTGGGGATTGTATGAAGGAACTTTTCAAGAGCTGACTATTTAAATCAATCCAAAAGTTACAAATTGAAAAATTTTATATCATAACTGAATCAATAATGGCCTTTTGGAAAATGAATAGATATAGATATTGTTTGATAAAGAAATTAACAATCGATATTCGAATAGTGCTTCTACTTCAGCGTGTAATATTTCAGACTTGGATTTTTGAAGTAGATTCTCAACAAAACTAAAAGTGATGTTAAAAAAACGACACCCACAGAAATTGTGGTATACTTAGTTTTGGAAGAAAAATGTTTAAAACGTAAGAAATTTATTCAAAAATTATAAATTTATTTTAACTTTATCAATCACATATTTCCATCTATGTAGATCAATTGATAACCCTTACTTTGCTTTACATTATGTAGAAAGCTGAAATGAAATCATCTTATGCCTTCGACTTAATACAAGATGGAAATAATTCCTTTTAAGGTTTGATTTGCTATTTCAGAAGAAAACCAAAATGATAACGAAACCGAAAATGTACAACTAATGAAAATCGGAAAAATTTCTCGTCACTTTGTTTTTTAAAACAGAGCAGGGGATAAAGCCATACATAAATATAGCCTATGACTTTCTTGCAAGTTTCTCTCCACTTCTTATTATTATTTATTTCCTATCAACCTCCAATCTACATTTCATTTAGATTTTCTTTTTCCACCATGTTCATGATGCGCCTTCCTTCTGATATTTCTTCATTCAGAATTTTCTTTCTTGGTCTGGTATTTGGTAATTTTGATATCAAATGATCCAGTTTAATTTGCACTCTATGAAAATATTGGAATGTCAATTTTTTTAATTCTAGCTAAGATGTGATTTTTAAATTCCACGCCATGATTCTTTAAAATGGATGATTTGACAGTTTTATCGGTCTTATCTTTTCAGTCTTAATAATTAGTTATTTTTAGTTGCCTGTATAATTACATTAATTGTTCGCTGGTTCTCCTTCACAGTTTCCGTGTGAAGTTTAAAATAAATATTCTTTTCTTTCTCCAATCTCCTATGCTTCTGTTGCCATTTGATTGATTTTCCGTGACCCTCTTCTATAGAGCAATTATAAATTTTGTCACCTCTGCTTAAAATATGTCTTGATGTGATTACATATTCTAAAAATAGCTTTTTCCAACTGTAGCACAATTCAAAAATATACTGACGTTATTCTTTTCGCTTTCTTAGAGGTAAAGATTTTGATTTTTTCTTGATTTTATTTTGGTTGTTTTAAATTAAGGGAAGTATGTCCACAATTCTTTCATTGTAGAAAATCTATTTTGAAAACTTTTTTAAGGAATTGTGTTATAACGGGTGATCAATATCTTTTCTAATCAAGTGACCTATGGAAATAAAATCGTATGTCTTGCATTAGTTTATTATTTCAAATGCCATTTGAATTATTTATATTGCATTCCTATATAAAATCTAACTGCTGTTCTTATGTATTACGTGTTTTATACATTTCCCTCGGTTCTCTTGTAAACACAGGCGAATTCTGCGTTTTAAATTGTTAATAACATAAACTCTGTTCACAAATTAAAAGACCACTGGCGATGTTGCCTTGTGAAAAGTACAACCGGCAACAGTGTCCTAGTTAGAAATTTGGTAACATTTTGGCATTTAAAATATTTTTCTGCTTTCGAGGCATTGAAATAGCTTGTTAAAATGATAATAAAATTGATTTGACCAATTACTTTCACATGAAACTTCAAATACCTTGCCAACCTTGCTCTTTTGATAATGTTTTATAGGGGACTTATGTTTTATACCAACATAATGCAGCAGGTGGTGCTTTTTTAATTTGTGAACAACGTATACGTTAAGATTACTGGATTGTTATTTAACTCTTCGCTATGTATAACAATAAACTCTTATGAACAAAGATTTCTGTTAATGAATTAAACTTACTGACTGTAAACACCCACGTTTCAAAAACACCCACGTTTGGAGTTGGCCATGACTTGAGATAGCAACAAACAAAAGATTCGTTCACAGTGCAGTTTGTAACTAGTTTGAAACAGTCAGAACGAGTCAAAGTAATCATCAACTTGCTCAGTTGCGTTAGATGCAAAACGTTCATTGCTGCATATTTCCAACGGTTGCAAACTAATCAGAACTGCACTACGAACAGACCCAAAGTATGTCTTTTAATACATGTGTCATACGAAAACAAGTAAACGGCAAAGTAAATTGAGGTTATAAACTGAAAACTTTGCACTTACCGTTCAAATCCACTAAATTATAAAATATGATTAAAATTCCCACCATCGGATTCAATACATTTTAAAACTCTGTTCCTTACACCATTTATTGCGTTTGCCAAAAGCTGAGGCACATTATTTATTTCTTCGAACTTCTCGCTAATTCGTTCCTTCTAAGTTATTAATGGGAATTCTAATTATTGAATTTAACAATCAAGTTGCAAGATCGTGCAGGCCAAGGAATTGCAGTGTTTCTGCTAATAAGTCTATTATCAAAGAACTCTCTGAGTAATTCTAAAGTATCAGCTGTACAATGTGGTCTCGCTCCATCCTGCTGGAAGTAGCCCTCAAGTCGTGGAGTTCATTGAAAAATGGATGTAAAATTTCATTTCTGTATCTTCCTGCATTAATGTTTCCAATGAAAAAAACTGGTTCAATTAAACGTCTTGCGCTAATAGCTGCCCAGATACCAATCTTTTCAGCATGTAGAGGTGTTTCGACAAATACATGAGGATTCTCGGCAGACCATGTTCGAAAGTTTTATAAATTTACGTAACTTTGGCTATAAAACCAAACTTCATGAGTAAAAAACGTCTTCCTGAATGCTTTTCGGTTGTTGTTAGGCACAACTAAAAACCACTGACGGAAATGTAGCCTCTCAGGAATATCGTGTGGCAATATTTCATGAACAGCTGTTAAACGATGTGGGTACAAGTGGGCATCTTTACGTAAAATTGAATGACATGTCCCCACAGAGATATTCACTTGTTGTGATAAGTGGCCAATAGAAGTTCATTTTGCATTAATTCAGTTACTTCTGCAATGGTTTCATCTGTACACTTCTTGGGTCGTCTTCCAGTTTTCGTTACAACAGCACCACTCTCACGAAACCTCACTACACATCTATTCAAAGTTTCTACAAAATGTTAACGCACAAAAGAATGATTCTGAATATTCATTACGAAATTCTTCAATGCGTCGATCTACTGAATCAGTCCAAACTCTTGGGTTACCCAGTAACTTTCAATTATAGAAAATTTTTCGTCTAATGAAGAAACCATTTTTAATTAAAGCAGGAAGCAACTATATTTACCTAAAAAAAACAATTTTTAGTAAATGAACCAACGCCAACTGCAAACGCGGGAGTTTTGAACGCAGTTTAGTATTTAAGTGTTGAGTTGAAATCTTTTAAGTTTAATTGAAAGCCTTATACATACTATCTTGAAGAAATTCCTCAGTAAGCAAATTTTATTATATTATGGCCTCTATCGCTTCTTCGTATTTTGTCAACTTTTTCTTGACTTATCGACGCTGCATTAATGCTTCAAATAAATACGCATACTTAACATAACACACAAAGAAAAAAAAATAGAAACAGACAATGGAAACTTCATATTAAATAATATAAACACAAGTTCCGAAATCAATAACCATCGTCTCTTTTACTGCATTACCATTTTTAATTTAACATTTAACATTGCAAAAGAACTTCCTCGGGACCATTTTTAATATTTATTATTTCTTCTCGCTTTCCACATCTAGCTTCTTTCCGTTAGCGTATTCTGTCATTTTAACTTTCTAAACCAGAAAATCCTATCAGAAAAATTTAGACGTGGTAAACCCAGTCCCTCCTCCTTTGCACGACTAACTCTTTAGAAATTTATAGTGTCGGTATCAACAAACAAGAAAGATTATTGCTTCTTAAAGAAACAAAAAATATTTCAATTAATCCTCGGGTTATAGTGATCAGAAACAACAGAAGCAAAACAAGGGAAAATATCCCTCCTTTACCGCTTCCTTGCAACAGAAAATTTGCCTTTGAGTTATTAGTCTTAGTTATCGTTATTAATACGGCATTTTTGGCGTAATTAATGAACTTGAATGACTTCATTACCTCGGTGAATGGCTGGCTGACGTAAAACGTGATATTCGTGCATTCTATTGATGCCCCGCTACGGCGTAATTAATTCCTGCAAGCATTGCTGCTATCGTGTTTCAAAGTCCTTACAAACCCTTGTGCAGATTATGTTTAATGAAGGTTTTACTATTGAACATTTGTACTGTCGAGGAATAGAAAGAGAATTTGTTTGCAGCGACGTGCATCAAACGGGGATGAAAATTAATTTAGATTGCTGGAAAAGTTAATATTAAAATTACAATCGACCTTGAATGTCATCCAATTAAAAGAAAAAATAAAAATGAATTACAATGTTCTATAAAGAAAAAGTAAAAAACAAAAAAATTATTGCAGAAAAATTTCAATGCAATAAAGATATTATTGTTTAATGGGTCATAATTCATTTTTATGTATCGCTAAAGATATATTAAAATCTAAGAAATAAAACCGCCCGTAACGCACGTTTAATGTACAAGATATGAGATGTAAAGCTTAATATACAGTATGTCCCCGGATTGAGTTTACAATACGTATAATGGACCAAAAATTTTTGAATTAAGATTTCATGTTCTGCAGTTCAGGCCTGGTTGGCGTGAAATGAATTTGTGCCAAATTTGACGCCGAATGTCTTCAAGGTGGCGGAATTAACACAAGAAGAAGTAAAATCTGTCTAAGTAAAGTAGTCTTCCTTTTGAATTTAGGAGAAAAATTTAGTAAGATAAAATGATTCTCATTTCAAATTAGGGAGATATACCAAATTTCAACATCCTAGAAAAAAATTGAATTACGGAAAATTACTAATTAAATTATAAATATTTTAATAATGTTATAAAATGTTAACGCCATGTACAAATTTATTGACTAAAAACAAATAAAATATGATTATTCAAATAACACTCCGTCCATATTAGCACCTGACAGCGTTAATGTCTTACAACTGTACTGAACTCCTAATGTTCCGTGATTCAATTTTTTTTTCTAGGATGTTGGAATTTGGTATATCTCCCTAATTTGAAATGAGAATCATTTTATTTTACTAAATTTTTCTCCTAAATTCAAAAGGAAGACCACTTTACCTACACAGATTTACATACTGTATGTAGTACTCAATTTCCCGTTTTTATCTAAATATGTAGTCATTTTATTTGACAGTATTTCCTTACGTTCATTACTTTACAATAATATGTAAAAAATTCAAAATGCCTTAATTTTCCCGTCTTACATTTTACTTATTATCAAAACTAAAAAAAGAAAAAATCCAATTATTATTTACGACAAAATATATTTAGTTATTGTGATAATTTTTTTTCTACGCCCCCGTGTACATCACAAGCTTTTATTACTATTAAGTAAAAAAGCTTTCACGGTCATTAGGAGCATTGTTTTGTGTGTGTTACCCCCTTGTATGGCGCTACCCGTTTCCCCTAACGACTGTCACTGCATTTCTCGTCATAGCGTGGATTACGGCCGCTTGAACGTCATTTAGTTGGAACTCTCATTTTCTGATAGACGAAGCTTGACAACCACTAATGATTTCGACGGTGGTGGAGATTCAGCATAAATCGAATTTAAAACTAATAATTTTTGATGCATTCACTATTTCTCGATAAAACGTTTCTGCAAAATCAATAACTAAATTGAAAATTTCATATATTTCTTTATGTCTATGCGGGCAAATTAAAATTTGTTTTCGCTCCTGTATAAACAGAAATGATTGCTCGCATGTTCTAATTTACATAGACCTACAAAGTCCTCGCAAATTGAGTTCGAATTCTACAATGCTCTGTTTACACACGAAGCTTTTAGCGGTTGCAAATGCATTCAAGGGTAACCAGTAATTGATTTTGGAGTCGATGCGAAGCCGTGCACTTAACAATTTTATTGTGTTATAAGAATTTTAATAAACTGATGCCGTATAAGATATTAACTGAGAATTTATAATTAAATGCGACTTAATTGACTTTACAAGAGAAGCTTTGAAACATAAATTGAAAATTACACCAATACACCAGCGAAGGAAACCTAACGTGATTTTACTATTGAAATGGAAATGTGCCCAAGTAAACGAAGTTCATAAAAAAATTAATTTAATACGAATAAATGTGAGTCTTTCGTAAACAGATTGATGGAAAAATGGCGCACCTGCACCATACTACGTTATTTAGTGCTTAAAACTAATATAATCATAAATACATTTTCAAAATATTCCTTCCTTCTTTTGTATGATATACAGGCTGATTTATGAGGTCGGGGAAAAGCTTCACCGGTTGATCCCTGAGTAATTCAAACAAAAAACTTCTAATAAACATGTGTCCGATAATGCTTTTTAACGGAAGTGTAACTCTACAAAGTTTATAACATATAACGTCAGTCAATCAAAGCACTAGCAGTAGGCTTATTTCTTATTTCATTTGTTACCTATGAAAACAAAAATTAGTATCTTAACATCGTCTTGAAGCTGTAACATTCAACATGTAATAAACTTTGAAGGGTTACACTTCCGTTAAAAAGCATTATCAGACATGTTTATTAGAGTTTTTTGTTTGAAGTGCTCATAGGAATCAACCGGTGAAGTTTTTTCCCGACGTCATAGATCAGCCTGTATAAAAAGTGAGCAAATAATAATCGATTAGAGTAGGCGGTGCAATGTATGTGATTAACTGAATTAATTAATGTAATACATTCATGGACTGTCAAATTTATTGACTTTTTATTTAATCACAGACATACATTTTCCTTGCACCGCCCACTCTAATCTGATTTTTATTTGCTCACCGTTTAGTTACAGAACTACAAAAATCTTAAAGAATTTAAACTTTCAACTTTGTATAGTCGGTTCAGGGGCTAAAAACAATATGCTCAGTGATATCTCAATTTGTAACATTCATTCTACAAGATGTTAGCGTTGCTATGAATAGGTAAAATTTTTTGTTACTATTAAATATAAACATTTTTGTAATGTTTTCTAAATCACCAAGAACAAAATGAAAGCTAAAAATTAATTTTATTAAGTTAATGAAAGTTAAACAAAAATAAAAGATATCTAAGTTAACAAACACAACAGTAAATAAATAACTTTTTAGATTTGATAGAAAATGGTCAAAAAGTCCTCCGTTCCTTTAAACACATAATTGTGCCCTTCGTACTAAATTGGATTGCAGGAGAAATTTCAGCAACTGCTGCATTTATTCGTTGCTGCAACTGTTGAATGTTTTGTATAGGCTCTCTATATCCTCCTCTCTGTCCCTACCGTTTAAAAAACCCCATAAAAAATTCATAGACGTAATATCGGAATTTCACGGTGGCCAACTAATTCCTTTAACCCGGGTTATCCAACGCCGTCAATTGGTTTCGCTGCACCAGGCTCTGACAGCTCTACCATAATGGACAAGAGCACTATCCATTTGGAACGTCCTCCAAGAGATGTGGTAAATCATTCTGTAAGAATTGCAGAAAACTGTTGGCATTTAATCTTGGATGCAAAACATGTGATCCTATTAAATTCTGGTTTATAATACCAGCCCACAGGTTTATCTGGTACCTTCCCTGACAGCCTTGACGGCATGTGGATTCTCAACTGTTCATATATGGTTGTTGTGCCTGTTGAAGTTGCCATCCTGAGTAAAAATTGATTCGTCTGTCCATAAAATATGAAATAAAAAATATGGAACGTCATTATGCTTCCCCAGTAAGGTAAAACAGTCTATGTGAAAAAAAGTTATTTTTGAATTTACGGATATTCTTTTAACTTACTTATCTTGGTTGCAAAAGTTATAGTACTACCGTTTTCTATGTACGTTCCACATTTCGTTGATATATCTTTAAAAATTACTAAATGGCCCTGAAAAAAGATAAAAAGTTATTTTCCTCCAAACTCACTTTTCACATAAGTACTGCTTTACCTTAGCAGGCAAGAGCTGTGGAGTTCGAATATTTGATGGACTTGATTTTCTCTGAGGCGTTGTTCCACTCGGCGAATTACGTATTTATCAAGATGACATCTTCCAAGATGTAGCTGTGCATAATAATTTCGAGCTGCATTTCTGTTTGCCTGCCTAACTATAAAAGCATGTCGCAATATTCACTACAATTATACTCCGCTATTATGTTATATTATGCAATAATTAAAAATAATGTCACGCAATTATCAAAATATTAACCAATTAACTAATGATTCCGTGTCAAAGAACTAACAAAAAAACTGATATACTATTGATAACACAAAAAACTAGGACAACTTTTAAATCTAGTAGCTATGCGTTTTCATTATTTTATTGCATTGAATCATTCTTTGTTAATAGTTATATTTGATCGTTGAATTAAAAAGATTTCACTTTAAGTTTGAACGCTCAAGAATAGAGAAGTTATTAAAACATAAAGCTATGTTACCTATAATTTACAATACCTATAGATGCATGCTATTGGTAACTTTTTGTATTATATGCCATATTTGAAAACATAATTTTTAAATAATATGATCCTTTTAATACGTGAATAAAGCATCATAAAAACCCTGAGTACAAATTTTTGCTTCCGATCACACATGAATTTATTTCATTTAGTTTCAAACGTATTTTATTCGGTCTTATAGGCATAACTGTAAAGGTAATTTTAACATTTATTTTTAATTATTAGAATTTACATATTTTTTCCCAAAGGAAAAAAAGTCTTAAAAGTGAATCTGAAGTACAGTAGCTCAGAAAACAGTTCAGTACGCCTCAGCAGCAGATATTAAACACCAATATGAAGAGCTTGTTGACTCAGAAGATGGATTCGTCTATATACGTGTTGACTTCTCAAATATTTGCTTGTTTCAGAGCGCCAATATCATGGCCTGGGGTCACGGCGTCAGCCGATGCGGCCGCCGCTCGCGTTTATTGCGATTCGCGCGGGGGATCGCCTCAAAACTCATCCGTGATTAAAACTTCAATGAAAACGAACGTACGTCAATCTTTATTTGGAACGTAGCAAAACTAATGAAGACTAATGAACGGGGCTGAACAACTTTCTCATTACGCCTAATATACGCACTTAAACACAATCATTATTTCTATCACTTGAAATATGATTGATGAAGTTGTATTTAATGCGATAAAGAAAGACAATTTGATATTTAAATCTTCATTTATTTAATCATCTCAAAAAGAATGTTACAAAGTAAATAATGATTTGCGCCAAAAAACTTCTATTATTTTTCCAATTGGATTTGCTTGAAACTATCCATATAAATAGTTTTATTGATAGGTACATTACAAAATAATAGATTCATTGATAGGGAAACAGTGTTAATTATTGTGCCAAAACTATAAATCTCCTCCATATACAGTGTGCTTCACTTTACACGAAGACACTTATGCCTTTACACAGAAAATTTAAAGTGTATTGATTCCGCAGCTATACATATTGCCATGTTATTTTAGTTTTGGAGTTTAAAAATTGTTGTGACAATATTATTTGTTACTTAAGATTTGATGTATTAATTGTAATTTAGTTACATCAATTAAATTTTACACATAAAAGAAAAAATTATGATCCCAAAGTATTTCAACAAAAATGTTCTATTACTGAAACACAAATTTTTGTTAAGAAAAACAAACGTAAGAGGAATGATTGAAAGATGCAATCGCCATCACCAGACTGATACACACACACCAGTCTAAAAGCAGTTCCGATGGATGTACATCATCGTGGAGGTTTTGCAGTTTTTGAAGGCACCTCCAAAGCTAGACTTCTCAGACGGGAGCAGGTCCAATATAACCAATTTTATAACGTGTACGGTTTTGTTTGTTTCATAACTAAAATCAGAATTACATGGCGATTCATTTAAGATCAAGCGCGAATATCAGGGACAAATAATAAGAAAGCTATTTTTTATATCAGAAATTAATTCGCGTTTTTACAAAAAAATGTTGATCCATATTCATCGTTGTATGACGTGTTCAATACAAGTCTATAAATAAGACCAGAGTTCAATTGGGGTGGAATCAAATAAAACCTGCGAGGTTGAACGTATCGATCTATTATCGCGATGCAATTAATAAATAACGTAAAGTGAAATGTGAATAAACGTTAGTTGATGTACCAAGACGGTCAAAATAATAGCAATGGCACCAAATTTTCAAAAAAACCGATATTTTAAAAAGGAAAATACCTCTGATAAGTTTTCGTGAATGTGCGGGCACAGTATAAGTAAATACCCAGTAGCGGCAGTTAAACGTCAGTGTCAAAAAAAGGGGCCATTCTGTTTGATACCCTTATGGAAATGCAATGTAATTTACAGCTGGGTAGGTATCAAACAAAAGAGCAAATGTGACAGTTATACTCGAGTGACGCTACTGTGTGATTCTTATACTGTGGTGCGGGTGTGTGGAGAAGAAAAAATTATTTTGCTTCATTTGTCTTTTAAGCAACGATTTATTTAAGCACAAATTTGTTATTAAAGTAGGTATCAGGAAACAAACATAACAGAGGAGCAGAATTTATGAATAAAGGAAATATAAGGTTCCGCATTTTTATTGTTTGACACCGATAGATTATAAATTAAGACCGACTAAAATACAACAGAAATTAGGTGTACGCGATTTTTTTTGCAAGCCACCGCACCGTACATATTATTTTCATATGTTTTGGTGGAATATTAATAAATTATCGCAGTTTGGACTTCGTTTTAATTTTATTCTTGTCGTTTTCTCTGCAAAAGATGGACCCTCACTAAATATTTTATAGAGTTCCATCAAGAGGAGAATATCTTACACACTTTGTTTCCAAAATTTAGTAAATTCACTGCATTTGTTTGATAATGATATATGTATACAAGAAACTTTAAATATGTGCCCTCCTGTAAAATAAAGTACGAGCCGCCACTGCTATTTAGTAAAATAAAACGAGAAACAGAGTAAAGTTACAGGTAGGAAAAAAATACGAGACAAACAGTAAATATTAAGGTAAATAACAAAATTGCTTTAAATGTTCCTGAATTTAAATATCCTGATCAAAATATTTAAATCAGATGGCGGTGAAAAAGAATTTATGCTTTGCTTGGATCAAACCTAATTCATTAACGTGGACAACCCTTTAACCAAACAAGTGGAAATTAAAAGTAACTCTTGTGTGCAAAACCACAATTAAAGTGATCATTGTTTTATCGAGTTGCAATAAATATGAAAGTGTTCATTCACTACAAAACATTTTTGAACTCTTCTTTTATAATGCTCTATAGAAATGTCACTATAACAGTCAAAATGTAAATATTAATATAAAAATATCAACTATTCGATTTTGAATTCACAAAACCTACAGCAGACGTTTTGTCTCCACACTTTTCTGCATTTGCGTTGTGTAATTATACCGAGTGATTTTTAAAAAATTTTATCAACTGTTGTCATGAAATTTGGATGGCATGTCTTAGCTTAACAGAAATACAAGTCATTGCACTCCTTGAAATTATTTGACAGTAAAGCCACGCCGTCCAAATTTCATGGCAAGAGTTGATAAAGAATTAAAAAAATCAGTCAGTGTAATATACCCAAATATTGACGATAAATCGTCCCGGCGGCGAATCGTCCTGGCGGTAAATCGTCCCGGCGGCGGTGGTATATCAACCTGTTCCGAAAATACGTGGGTAGGTACGTTTTTTAACATTTCGCAGGCATTATCTACCTACTAGATGAAAATTCACTCGCAGAGTGTATTTTTCGATTGCACTTCAATTTGTGTTTATAGACGAAATTTCATTTTCCCATATCCTGTACATCCTAGGGTTATGGCTGCCATGTTGAAGGTCACCGAAATTAGAACTCAAAACATCGAAGGAACCGACAGTTTTCCTTTCTGATTTGGGGAACTATTTTGAGTCTAAGGACCAAGTTCAGAAACATCACTCATACTCAACTCACACTCAAATTGACAGTTTGATGTTTATTTGAAATTCAAAAAAGCTTTAATTTTCGTTTTAATGATTTTTTAACTTTCTATCCTAAATCACTGACTGTCAAGCAAACGTCAAGTTTGAGTGTGAATTGAGGATAAATGTTGGTATGAGTCATGTTTCTGAATATGTCGTACTCCAGGTTTTCGAAATACACGAAGAAGAAATATCTGGCTTTTCACAAGTGTCCGCATAGTAATTTCTGAAGAATTTGAAATTTTTGCTTCAAATTTGATGTCCCTGTCTATCTTGTAGAGGTATCCACCTAATAATTAACCTAATTAAAAACTGCCCGCCTAAGACAGGTGTCCCGCCATGGGAGGTTTTACCGCAGTTAATTTTTAAATTAATATTTTCTGCTTGGATATCTTTTGTTTTATTTAATATTTTACGATTTCTTTAATTTAGGAAAAATTAGGCGTTTTGTTATCTGCTTAACAAAAATAATAATTCTTTGCCAACTTTTATCCAGGATTTTTTTTAATTTCAATATATAACTTGATATATTATTGTGACGATTCCGGCTCCAGCCCGTCTCGTGCATCATCGCCGACGCGCCTTAGACCAGAAACTTCGGGCATTTCAAGATTACGCCAGCGGTGGAACCAACCCTAGACATTCTGTCGCGTACTCGAATGTTCGCGAAAAGCAACCCCGGCTTATAAAAGCACGCGACAGGGGACGAGTAGGAATTCAGCGTTGGACAATTCGGCATTAGACAGTTTCGCATTAAAGTTTCCCGTTAGATTTTTCGCTCAGCTGTTAAAATAAATTAGATATAAGCTTGTAAATAAATGTTAGTGTTGTAGTGTAAATTTATAATAAATTAGTTTATTAACTATTTCGTGTTTTGTTTTAAAATAAAAATTAATAGAACCCGTAAAATGGTTACATTATTATATTAGCAAGGGATTTAATAATATTAATCTTAAAAGCATTGACATAGCATTGCTTCTCCTCCTTTGTTAATTTATTTTTCATTCGAATAAGTTTTCCTATAAACTTATTTTTATCGCCAAGACGTCATGTACGTATATCTGACATTGATATCCAAGAATATTTGTCTAGCGAGTGTTTATTCACGCATGAGCTGTTTTGTTCCTGAGATTTTTATTTTAGATTCATCAGATCGTAAATCTTTTTGCATTGCAACCTAAACCTTGAAGGTTTTGTTTATTTTCATTATTTTTGTCTTCTCTTACTAAGAAGGATTCCTTATAGAATAGATTCCTGCTGGTAATGTCTTACAAGGTATAAAATAAACTATACTTATGTTGGTATCGGTAAAACTTATATATTTTTGCGTACTGAAGATGTATTCAGAAAACTGGAGAACAAACGAGTTGTTGAAAGTAATATAAGTATTCACGAAAAATGTTTTAAAACTTACACCGACATTGTTCAATTTTCCTAATTATTTTAACTTTTTTTTCTTTCTTCCAGGTTTCTTTCTTTCTTCTTCTTTTCATTTTTCTTAAGATAATTATTTTTCTCATTAATTATCTGGACGTATCCGTATAATTTGAACTGAATTGGTTACTTTTCTCTGATACACCAAATTATTTTGTCAGTTTTTCATGTTTCATCTATTTCTTTACGATTTTATCTCAGAAATTCATAGTTATAGTAAAATAAACTTACATAGCTGTAATTATTGTATTTTCAGTAAACTCTAATGTGTATTCTAAACATGAGTAAACATGAGTTTTCTAAATATTATTAAAAAATATCTTAACCTTGTAATAAAATAGTTTGTTCACTGTATATTTCAAATGCAATTATTTTTAAAATTTATAATTTAGTAAAAATGTGCTTTACTGTGATGAAAGCTTCCGTCGGCATTGTACATAAGAAGATGACGCCAGCGATATGGCTGATATTCGATCTAGCTGCATAAATAGGTTTGTGGGGGTAGCTTATTCGATTTATCTCTCAAATGCAATCAGCCGGCTCTGTCCGATCAAGGGTAGCAGTGATAAGATTTAATCAGGAGTGCTTGAAAAACAATTTTGCAGATGCGTATTTTAGGAGCGTTAATCCGCAAAACAGCACAACAAATCCGGAGCATTATTCCGCTGTAGTATTAAAAGCGTCTCAAAGAGCCTTGCGCAAAAATAAATTTTAATTGTGATTAAAGCGTGCAATAAAAGAACACGAACAATGAAAATAAATTCTTTTGTTTAGATAATGTTCATTAATGGTGACAGTATCTTTCGTCGCACAATTGCTTCTTCCAGTGGAAGGCAGACGCGGAGTTAAGATAAGCTCTCCCTCGTTTTAAGCCCATTTCCTGTCTATGCTTTAACTTTTACGGTTTCAATTATCGCATCTCTCAAACTCCGAAGACGATAATTAAAAATGGAAATTAAATCGGCTCACTCCATATCATCAAGTAAATTATCCAATTGGATATAATGATGGCACTTAAATAAACAGGAAATTTAAATATTCTGCATCGTGAAAGTCTTTCTATTTTATTGCAGAAAACTTTGCCATCTGCCTAATACAAGTACAAATAAAAATTCTAAATTAGCAGAACGTCATTTTCAATAAACAGAGTTTAATGATCATCGTTCTAAACTGTCCTATATTAGGGGTAGACGATCGATAAACGCTCTACATTTGAAGTGGATTGGACGAGATTTTAACATCAGCTTTCATAAAAATTATTATTTCAGAGAGTAACGGCTAATATTTAAAGGAAAATTCCAGTCAGAAACTTAAGCGGAGGTAATTTAGAAAGATTTAATTTATTTAATTAAATATTAACTTACATTTTTTTAAATTATCTTAAAATATTTGCCAAGTTGTCCCAACAAGAAATATATATTTCTTGTTAACATGACATCTACTAATTAATTTAGTTTTTAAGATAATATCCATTCGATATAAATAAAGTAAACTGCTTTGTGCGTATTTGCATGTTCAGAAAGCAAGGGACGTTTCAAATTCAAAAACTTTGACGATACTGTACTCACAATTTGCATTGAATTGCGATTGAACGCACAGTATTGTTGGTGAACAAGGAAAGAGCGTGGCTTTCAACTCGGGATTGCTTTAAAGCTTTCTGATTTACCAAACGTTTCTTTTACAGTCCTGTTCCCACCCTTTCAACGTATCAAATAAATGTAATGCAATTTCTACCCCGAAATTGAAAGCATATATAACCGCTTTCTGCGAAACGATCCGCTAAAAATTTATTATTTTCTGAGTTTTATTGTTTGGAAATTCTATAATTTTTAAATATTTGGTTTCTGTGACAATTTTTTTGTTTGACAATTATACTTTTAAACAATTAGGTATAAATTAGATACCTTCTAATTTTAAACATCAATCAATCAGTCGATCAATTTATTTATTTCCTCAGACTATAAGCATGTAATATGGAAACATAATAATCAACAAATAACTAACCTAAAACACATTAAAAATATAATCATACAATAATGATTAAAAAATTTTGTCACAAAAAATTTAATCAATGTCAAAAATCTATTGAATTAAACCAAAACGTGAGCCAAAGGCAGAAAATTGATTATAAATTAGTGCAAATTGTAAAAAATTCACTAATTGAGTAAATAGTCTTTTGGAGAAGAAGGTTCCTAACTTTCATACGAAATGTAATATGGGAGTTAATACCTCTAATATCTTCAGGCAAACTGTTAAAAAGTTTTATAGGCATAACGTAAGCACTTTTAGCTGACATAGATAACCTATGTTGACGAACCTCTGCCTTAAGTTTATGACGAAGATTATAATCTAGATTTCTGTTATCTAGCCATTGAAATTTAACTTTATGAGAATGAACATAAGTCATAACATAATATGTAAAGTGATATTACAGTTAAAATACTTAGCTCAGAAAATAAACTTCTACAAGAAGATTGAGGACTTTTAAAAGTCATTGTTCGAATAATTCTCTTTTGAGCTAATAATACGTCATTAATACTGCTACAGTTCCCCCAACAAACAATGCCGTAACTCAGCAAAGAATGAACATGTGAGAAATACAATACATTCTGAGAAGTTTCAAATCTACGTTTTTGCGCAATTGACGAATTACAAAACAGGCAGTTGATAGTTTATTTAATAAGTTATCAACATGGTCGCCCCAATTTATATGCGAGTCGAGATGGACACCTAGAAACTTAGTAGTGTCCAGATGAGGAATATTATTACAATTTGATTTGATTAAAAGACTTGATTGACGTGATTTAGATGTTATTCATCTAAATGAATTTTCGTTTTCGCACTATTTAAAAGAAGACCGTCCTTTGCACAATAGCTCTCCATATTTTTCACTGCATCAGTAACTTTTCTGCTAGATTTTCAATAGAAGCAGAACTCATAGCAGCAGATGTATCATCTGCAAATAGCGATAAATGAGAATCGTCTAAGCTGATATCATTGATAAAAACAAGAAATAACAAAGGGCCCAATATACTACCTTGAGGGACTCCTACATTTATTTTAACGAAATCAGAAAAGTAGGCTTTATTGTCGTCCTTAACCAAGACGCGTTGATATCTGTCTTGAAGATAAGTACGAGTCGAGAGCAAGGCCTCTGACGCCATGCATTTGAAGTTTGTGCAATAATAAATTATGATCAACGACATCGAAAGCACTAGTAAGATCAAAGAAGAAAATACAAGCGACTTGATTTTTCTCTTCAAGATTTTTTACGATGAAGTTATGCAGCGAAAGTATAGCATCTAAGGTATTACAGTTTTTCCTAAAACCAAATTGTTGCTCTTTCAAAATGGCTTTAATAGACAGAAAGTTCATTAATCTGAGATAAAATGTCTTTTCGTAGATCTTGGCAAAAACTGATAACAAAGCAATGGGTCTGTAGTCGGATAAATTCAGTTTGTTCTTACCTCTCGGAATGGGAACGATAGTCGCAATTTTTAATCTTTCTGGAAAATTTCCTTCAGCAAAAGAAGCATTAACTAATTCAAGTAACGGTGAACAGATATAATCTTTAGCATGAGACATAATAGAGCACGGTATATTATCATAACCAGCTGAGCTTTTAGCCGAAACAGTACTCACGATTTGACTTATTTCCGTTGCTGAAAGTGGATATAGAAACATTGAGGAGTTGCTTTGTTCATAAAATTTGGGCTCGTATATTATTTGTTTATTTTTAATCAGGTTACTTACCGAATTAACGAAATATTAATTAAAAGCTTGTGCTTTCTGATGCGATTTTTTTTTAAATATCTTGTGCTAGTTAACGAAGTTTTCAGTTACATGACACTTATTGCAATAATATGTACACGTCATAAATGGTGAGCAAATAAAAATCTGATTAGAGTAGACAGTGCAAATAAATTGCATGTCTGTGATTAAATAAGAAGTCAATAAATTTGACAGTCCATGAATGTATTACATTAATTAATTCAGTTAATCACAGACATACATTTTCTTTGCACCGCTTACTCTAACCTGATTTTCATTTGCTCACATTTTATAATCCATTCCTTATACCCATATTTACCATCGTAGTATGCCGTGAAAGTCTGCTGAGAATGTGGTACTCATGTATGTAACTAAATTTTGACAATGAATGTCAAGTCGATTTAGATTTTAAGGTTACTCCGAATTAAGCAGTGTTGTGATATTTTCTTTTCATCACGAGGTACCCTCACGTCCAAATTTACATACATAAATTGTAAAACATTTCCCTTCACTTTTAATCTTGGCTGGGTTACTTTTCAAATCTGTTTCGTTCATCTATCTGATTTGACTTGTCACAATTTGGCGTATATTAAATTGACATCAAATTAAATCTGTCTAATTTTACTATGATAGCCAACCTACTAACTTAAAATAACGGCCTACTACGATCGTAAATAGATAATGAATAGATTATATCTATTTTCTAATTATTTAAAATTTTATTAGGTTGGCGACAACGTATGCAGACACTTCAAATTATAATCTCCAAATTAACATTTGTTTGAGGGTCGCCGATTGGCGCAGCGGTAGCCTAGCCGACTTTGCAAGTCGTCTCTCTCGGCGGCGCAGGTTCGAATCCTGCTATTAACCATGGATGTTTGTGGTGTTTATGACTTTGACCCAGCTATAAAAATCTTCGTGACTGTCTGGAATGGCTTATATGCCGAAAGACAATAATTGCAGCATTGCTGCGCAAAGCAAAACAAAACAAAACATTTGTTTGACATTAGCTGCATTTGTTGGCATCTCAAATTATAAACATAACCACCAAATTGATATTTGTTGAAATTATTTTAAGCGCCAACTAATGTCATCAATCGTCACATAACAAAACAGAATTTTCCTACAAAACGATGATTTTTTTTACATCTAAGAACCAAAATAGAAAAGACATTTTAGCACAGGCGTCCAGGTTTAGACTGGACCATTACTAAAATATTATTATTATCGAAGAAATTATTTTTTAATACATGTAGTTAATAAAGGTCGGACGGGCATGGGCGTCCTGTGACTTACGAATTTTGTAATTGATATTTTGTAATATTATTTTATGTTTAATTCATACACAGCATTAATATCATTGCTTTCCCATAATTACTCATTTTTATTATAAATTCGAATAGAAAAGATGCCAGAATATAACAATGAATTAATTTTTCTTAAAATGTAAATCGATTTAATATTTCCACGTGTGACGCTCATGAAAATCTACTGTGAACTCATTTCTTTTTTTTGCGCCGAGATTTAAAACAATCGCACTGCCAATATATGACGTATATTTTCATTGATTGGGACCATTTTCACTGGTCTGCATTAGTAATTTTTTTTCTTGTAATCGTTATCTAGTAATTGATATTTATAAAAGTCGGCAAAAATACAATCATAAACGTGTATTTTATTAGATTTAACGAGTGCACTCTATTGCCGCATTTTCGCAAAAAACCATATCCTTTTTAAGAATGTCAGAAAAGTTGCGTGTAGTCCTGATTTAAGTATAAAGTATCAATCAAATAATTATGTGAAATATTTTCAAAATATGCCAATAATTGTTCCTAAATGTGTATCTTGATCAGCAAAAAAGCATACTCATAAATAAGTTTCAGCACAACTCGTTATTTTTTATTGTCATGTAGTAAGGAAAGGCAACATCAAAAAATCAATAATTGGACTCCCCTAATATCATCGTTGTTATCGCTGCATTGTAGACACAGCTTCAGACGGCAAAATAGTTTTTTGTCGAAAGTTTTCGGGCGCCGGAGATGGTCCATTTATTATTAGTCGGAATGACTACGGCGCCACACAGATCGGCGCCCCACGTCTGCCATATCTAGCGCTCGATACCACTTGTGTCTAGGCATAGTTGCATCTATTCCTCGTAAAAGTGGTAGTTAGACGATTTTAATGATTCAATCAAATTAGAATTCATCAGGAAATTGAAACGAGGAACAGATTTAAAAAATAATTATTTAAGCTAAAGGCCCAATTTGTCTAAATTAGCCCGACAAAGCAATCATGATTAACAAAAATGTCACCGCCAGCAAATGGATGTCGTTAAATTATGCAGTCAGTATTAATCATAATTCCCATTATAAATTCAGGAAATCTATGATAGCTAGGTATATAACATCTCGTCAAGTGACAGGGTGTAATATTAACAGAAGGGACGACTAATACCATAATGGGCTTTAACAGGATTCGCTTGCACAAGCACATCCACGCTAATGGCCTGATTAAGAAGGATTCCGGACAAAGTAACGAGAATATTTCTCTTCTCTCATGATGTTTTTTTTTTGCCGGTCGGTCTCCAAGTTTGTGCTGCATCTAGTCTCGCTCTATATTACAGTTCTGTTTCGTGCTGTGCAAAAGCGAGCGAGTTGCAGCAATATTAAAATTAACACTGAAATTAAAACCGTTCTGAAACCACGATTGCGAAGACAAATGGATACGTATATAGCAGGTAAGTTGCGGAACATTTAGTTAATTGAAATGTCTGGGGGTTGAACTGAACAGCAGAACAATTACGCTGAGTGTTAACAGATGATAATGTATTCATTTCTCCCCATTGCCTATCCCGGGATGCATTATTACGAAACCTACACTGATTCTGCAGAATCCACGATAAAAGGAAATGCTTGTGTCTAACAGAATCCAGCCTTTGAAGCGGCTGCATGTTTTTCTACAGCGTTGACGTTAGACGACAGCGCTGCATACAGCGACTGCATAAAGCGGCTGCAGAAAATTACAGCTAAAAATTTTTCGCTGACTGCTTTTAAAGCGCTTTCGAGGAACAAATTTGTAACCTACAAATTTTAAATTTTTTAAATATTTTGTACCAGAGTGTTGTTTAGTATCACAGGTTATTTTATATGTGCAGCTACTGAAAACTAGTTACAGCTGATCATTTTATTTCTTATAAAGTTGCTATTTTTTGAAATCCGCATTTATTGAAACTTCAGATTAATCTGATAAGGTTAGAGTAACGTCATCGTTCATTTAAACCGTCTAATACGTTTCCAGCAAGTCATTTGGAGCTTGAAGTCACATTGCTGAAACGCTGAATCCTGTTAGACACAAGTATTGTTTGTTTTTATACTGCATTTACAACTGCATGATATACTGAAGACGTCATTACTAATTGCTAATGACATCCAGTAAAAATATCCGTACTTCTGATACAAACGATTAATATACAGATTCGGAAATTTGTGTACTGGAAATAGCAAGTTTGCTTCGATTCGGTTCGTCGAGAACTAATTGCATCGGCCAGGCTGGTCGGGCTGCGGCAGACGGTGGCCGACATCAAAAACAAGTCGGCGTGATTAGTCAAATTTCTCTCTTTATTCTTCTAGTGCGTTCCCTGTCGCACGCATTATAACAGGATGTCCAGTTGAACATTTACCGAATATGTACATGTACCTTTAGGTAGCTACATGAAGTCACTACATTACTACAGATTAGCGTAGCGTGCAATTACATAATTTAGAATAATCTCGGATATCTGTTTCGAGCTTTTTCAACCTCATCAGTGAAGTATATCTCTGGATTCTCCCAACAATACTTGACAGAAACAATGGCTCTAACATTCTGTGAAAATGGAGGCCATCCAAACTTTGTTAGTACACGTTCGGCAATATTTGAAATCGTCGACAGGCAAATAAGGAAATACTATAATAGCAAAAAAAAATTTTTCGACTATCACATTCGAAAGTACAATTTCATCATAGTCATTTAAATTTATGAAACTATAAATGTAAATACATGTATAAATCTATAAGTTCTGAACACTTCAAGTGATTTACTTTAGTAGAGATTTTTTACCGTAAGAAGTACACAATGCGCAGAAAGGAATTTTCGTCAAACGAATCCATATTTAAAATTATAGGAGAAGTTGGAGTACAGTGGCCTAGCAGTTCACCGAACAACTTTATCAGTAATCTCGTCACTCCTTTCTAGGGCTTATTTCTTATCTGTTTCTCCTACATCACTGATAATCAGATGTTCGCAGTTCGCCGCAGTGCATTATTTAAGCAATCTAGCTGGACAATAATGAATATAGATGTATACTCAAAAGTATAAAATCGCACATTAAATCGGTAGAACAATTTTAATTTTGTCATAAACGAAAAATTTTTTAAAAAGATATAACCATGGGTGATGATTAATTCGATACAAAGTCATGCTACTTAATAAGACCAAAAATAATGCAATATATTTAAGTATTTTTAAAAAGTATATTTATCAGGAAACTTTTAATTATATATTTATATCTACTTATCAGTGCCTTATGCTACTTAGGGTAAATGTAAAATATGTTTTTACCTATTAAGATCTTCGTAAAATTATTATATTCTTGATTGGCTATTTTTAAATTTCAGTTAAGGTTTTGATGCTGTATACCGTTTTATACAAAATTTCACTGCCGAATAATATTTTAGAGAATTTAAAATTCTGGTCTGTGGAATTTGTGGAACTACCTATTTATCTAATTCTACATTGACATTGAAGTATACAAAAAAAATATTTTGGTTAAAAATTAAATTTTTAATAGTGTTTATAAAAAAAATAAATTCGAAGTAATTTGTAAAAATAATGTAAATGTATTATTATGAATACAGTTAAAATAGTTTTGTATTATGTCTTTACTTTTTCAATTACAGCACACGGAAATGCAAGTTGTTCTTACATAAAAAAAAGGTCTTTCTCATTTAAAATGAATTGTAAAAATATCAAAATATATTTCCATGTTTTCTGAACAAAGCAAAAACAGTTTTACTATTGCAGTACTAATTTACTACAGTGAAATCTTCAATGAAGAGAATTGACAAAATAGTATCTTATAATACAAGTGCATAAGAAAACCTTTAAAGGACGCGCGTCGGGTTCAAAAGCGCGACGCGCGAATTGCCGTTTCTGTTAATAAAATAATCCTTAAACCAACTACCTTAATTTTTCTTTTTAGTAATATTTTTGTCCAGCTAGATTGCTTAAATAACGCACTGTGCGCCGGTTAGATTTCGACGAGTCATCATGTACTTCTTAGAGTGAAAAGTGTCTAACAATAAGTGGTAGTCGAAAAAATGTTGTATGCAACACGGCAGTAAAGTGTCTGTGTTCTTTAATAGAGTGCCACTTTACTGCCTTGTTATATAAATAACTATGAATCACATATGAGTACTAATCTTGAAGAATAAGCTAGTACGTACTTGATAGACAAATAATTAGGATATATTTCTCCGATGATCTAGTTTCCCTCACCACATTTCAATGGAAATTTTAGAAGTCATCTGTATATGAATAGAGTGAGAATTTTTTAACGTAGAACATACATAAGTGCTATTGAATTTTTTTAAATCGAACATAGGCCGATAAGTACGTGGTAACCATGGATATGGTTAACATTAATTGTCATTATTTTTCTTTCACACATTTGACAATACAATTTGACATTATGTATATTCGACGAATGAAAGAATACAAATCTACAACTGGTATCGAGCACAATTCAGTTTAAGGCAATTAAAAATTTTTATGACCGTTTGGAATATGTTCTCAAACTTCCAGAAAACTGATTAATGATTATTTTTATCTATTTCGGAAAAGGAGCTTCAGTGCTAGACAAACAAGTACGAATGGTATCCAAAGTAACGAAGCCCACATACATATTAAGCCTATGTTCAATTTTAAAAAACTCACCTTCAATATTGTAGCAAGGATGCATATGTTCTACGCTAAAAAATTCTCACTGTATTTAAAATTACTATTTGTTTCATTTCATTCGTTTGTTTATTGTTTCACACCTAGTCTTCATTCCTGTTTCTTTTTGTAATTCTGTACCTTAGAGGTAAAGAATCGTATCTCCAGTTTTTGGTTAAATGCCTCTACATATTTCTTATCCGGTAGAGCCAGTTGTAATGTAAAACATGTTAGTTAAATTACTTAATAAAATAATCCAGAAGTTAGGTACTTTGCTATTTTATTTCATTATTGTGAAAAATACTGCATTTTAAAACTTTAAACTTCGTTTTCTCTAAATCTATGATAATGGAGATACGATTCTTTACCTCTGAGGTACAGAATTATTTTCACTTTTCTTTCTTTCAAGTGCCTTGCTGCCTTCTTCTTTTCAATTTACCTTATGTTATTCGTTTTTCTAGGTCAGCAATTCTATTCATCTCATGAACATTTCCATATTATTTGCTGATGTGGCTGTGCCTCTTCGATTACTTTTCTCCGACATTTTATAACAGTAATGTTCTTGTCCACCCTTTGAATACGATCAAATTTAGTGCTTTATTTTTTTATTAGTCGTTATCTCTCTAATGGCCGATATACACGGTTCGAAAAATTTTAATCATTTAAAAAATTTTGGTGTGTTTTCCGCATTGTTAAAGTTGAATGATATCACATCATTATCAGCTACATTAAGAAAATTTGAGATTCCAATATCTTGAGTGTAGGTCCATATGATGCGATGTTAAAATTTGATGAAAATTTATCAGGAAAATTTATGTTTAAAATTGCACAAAAAGGGGAAAGATTTTACCTATGATTAAAATGACAAGTTTATTTCTACGAGTACGCAAGCCATACAACAAAAATTTGTGACAGAAAAGTTTAACTGTGAAATTCGTTATTTTCGAAATTTCGTCTCAAAACCTCTAGGTCTGCTAAAACCCAAAGTTATTTTTTAGTTAATATTAAAAGCATTTCACTGTTGGCATTTTAAATGAATGCATTTTATAAAAGATTTGTAACAAAGAACATTATAACCACTGAATATTTATCAATGATTTCGAAAGGGGTAGAGCGCAGGATTTTAAATACGCTGACGTACGCGTAAACGGTTTACTGTAGGCTTTCCGCTTATAATCTATTCACTTTGCTAATTCACAGTGATTTATCGCGGATAACGCCCCTGCACGTTTACCATCATTTTCGAAGTGTACTGTAGTCCACTGTAATTTAAGTCGTACTCGCTGAAAAGGACAACGTTCGACCGTAAATATTATTTGCAGTATGAAAGCTGATAGCAATCTCGTGCTGATGCTGTAATAACTGTAATAAAACATTTGTAACAATCATCCGGAACAGAGTACGGCACGGCATCGCGTCGCCCCTACTAATATTACGTAACAAATATGATCCACTGGGGAGGGTTTGATTTAAAATCTTTAGAAGTCTGAAGCTCTGAAAACAGGTTTTCCTGTAACGATTCGCAATTCAACTTTTTACTACAGATTAATAATTGTATTAAACAAAATTAGTTACATTTAAATTTCGAAATTTCTGTGTTGTTATATGTATCATTTCAAGGAAAAGCAATTCACCCTTAATTTCCGCAAATGCCCACTTAAAATACTAGTACAGTGCATAACAAGGCCTTCGTAGGGAGCAAGTGGAGTCGCAAAGAAAGGAGGAAGAATACTTCACGTGACCAAATTACTCAATGAACTGCGTATTAGTGTTGGAACGTGTACGTGTTAAGAATCGAAGTTCACTTTTGATACTGAGTTTTCCGAGTTTATGTTGTTTTCCTTTAAAAAAAAGTGAAAATTTAATTCTTCCTCTTGAAAGTGGAAATAAATCTAACACTTCAATTATTTTAAATTTAGTATGCCCTACTTCATTGTTGGAGATACACAATATACCGTGAATGTATCTTATTCTGAAACATGCAAAACACACATACGTTTGTTGCTAGAGTAACGTAATTATTAAATGACAGCAATGTATTAAAGCGTGTATTTTATTTTGAAACGTAGGGTGAGTTCGCCTTTACGCTCGGATCGACCAGAGTGTTTCTTTTTCTCGCTATTACCTTACATGCAGTGAAACGCAGTCGCTCTCCCTCACACTTTTGATCAGAGCGTACTCCGAGTGTAAACGCGAACTTGCCCGTAGGAGAAATAAAGTAATGGAACAAAATATGTTTCAAAATAAAATACACGCTTTAATACATTGCTGTCATTTAATTATTACGTTACTCTAGCAACAAATGGGTACGTGTATTTTGCATATTTCAGAATAAGATATATTCACGGTATAATGTACACTTCCGTGCAATAAAATTAAGAGTACAAAATTTTTCGGTTTAAAGCAAACTAAGAACAAAAATAAATTTATCAGAATGAGATTATTTCTTGTATTATACCAAAAAGCCGCCTCAGGGCCATGCAAAGAACGGGTCGCTAATGATTATAAAAGATGGTTTGTTACAACATTAAATGTTATCATTTATGGACTGACAAAGAAAAAAATGGTGAAAGAATAGACATCACAGAATATGGGGAAAAATGTTAGGAAAATTGTATGTATTGTAATTTTCCAGAAATAGGTTGATGAAAATTTATCCCCAAAATGACGATACGTTTCTGATTAAGAAAGACCAGCAGATGAACAAAAAATCATGAACTTGAACGTGAACTTAATATTTAAACGGAATTGACGTAATGAGCTAAAATACGAACTCCAAAATATTTACTTGACAAATGCATGAAGTAAATTATTTCGTATAAATTATATAAACTACCCCACTTTGAAAACAGAAAAATCACTACAACACGAAAACAACTCGAACCTTCGTGTTAAGAATTCCTACATAGTATTTTTCTTTAATTTTAATTGCACTGTAAATAAAGTTTATTCCCACAAACAACGTGTCGGTCATAAACATTTCGGCACATTTTTATTGAAGAATATTACGCGTTACCCTTCCTTTGCATTTTAAGCATGTTTTAATAATAATATACTTTGCTGAAAACAAAGAAGGTATTTACTTTTTAATTACAGTAGACTTCGTTATAACGGCCTCGGTTATGGCGATAAACCGCTTATAACGAACGACATTTCAAGTCCCGCCATTTTTCTCTATTTAACAATGTAAAAATTTACCGGTTATACCGAACTCGTATATGATAAACCATCGGATATAACAAACCTAAAAAAGCCAAAGTTGATGAAATTTTTGTCGGTTATTACGAACTTGCATTACAAAGTAATAAACCGAGCTACAAAGTAACAGAGATAGAACATTGAATCATTTTTTACTCAATGGGTTTTCGTTGTAGTTTTACAGTAAAACAAAAAACAGTAGTACCTTTATGGATTTTTTCCGAGGTATGAGCGAAAACTAAAAATATTCGTTAAATTCGAAAACTAAAAATTTTCGTTAATTTTTTGAGAAACTTTTTTTTAATCAAAATAATTTGTTTGTGTAATAAACTGTTTTGTTGATTTAAATTGACCGAATAGTTTATGAACTATCGCGGCCGAAAAAAGTGGACACTTTTTTTACGTCAATTTTAGATACTAAAACTTTTGCCATGTAGTTGTAATTATGAGCTGATACTTAAGAGCGATTTACGCGAACAAGTTTTTTTTTTGCAAGTGACATTAAAAGTCTTCTCTCTCTAATATTTGCATGCATTAGAAAGAAACAACGAATTGCTTCAAAGTTTACTTGTACAAGAAAACTTTCACAGAAAAACTGGAACAAACGCTATTTTCTAAACTGTGAGCAAATAAAAATCAGATTAGGGTAGGCGGTGCAAAGAAAATGTGTGTCTGTGCTTAAATAAAACGTCAATAAATCTGACAGCCCATGAATGTATTACATTACTTAATTCAGTTAATCACAGACATACATTTTCTTTGCACCGCCTACCCTAATCTGATTTTTATTTGCTCACTTTTTACAAGTTTCTGTAAAAGGTTACGGTTTGCGCAAGCGCAATTTACCGATTTCACGATATACCTACTTAAGTTTACAACGTGTGATTCATTATAACTTTTAATTCCGACAATTAGAAGTTTGTATCTTTATTGTTTGTGAAATAAAATGCGGCAATGGCAGACTGTCCTGTCCCTTCCACTTTCAAAGGTTATGTTCTTATTTGGTTCTTATCATGTTTATATTTACATTCGTTTTAAAGTTGGCAGTTTTGCACAAGCAAGAAAATTTACAAGAAAAACTTTTACGTGTAGGTATACTTTTAACGTCACTTTTAAAGCCGCTTCAAAAGGAAAACTTATTCGCATAAATCGCTCTTTACGGATGACAGACAGTAATATTTATTGTTTGTGATCCAAAAGTGTCCACTTTTTTGACCGCGACTGTATGTACCAATTTTGAATGAAACGTTTTCTTTGGGAATAAAATTCAAATGCCTATAAAACAATGAAGTTTTTTCGACACTGAAAAAATAGGTTTTTACCGATGAAATCTCTTCTACTTTCTTCCATTTTCGATTGAGCATTTCTTTGTGGGACACGTTGTATAATGTTGCATTTTTGTGTCATTATCGACTTCGGATATAACGAACCGATTTTGATGGTCCCCTCTATAACCGAGGTCTACTATAATTTATTGTGATGGAAATCAGAATTTCATACATTATTATCAGTAAACACATTCGTAATCTATTTGGAATATTAATTATTATAATATCGTTTTGTGTGCGCCATTAAATGAGAAACAAATTTGTACAAAGTTTAACAAAATTCAATATGTGCGTTCGGTGTGTTATTTTTTAACTTTTATACACTTTTGAAATTGAGTAATTGAGTAAATTTGTAATTGAGTTTAATTAATCTCATGGCTGTTAATACACTTGTATGACGCATTCATCAACAGCTGTGCAATTGTGTGTCATTCATTCACGATCAAGTTTTACCACTGAATGACTCTGATTCTCTGCACAACACCATAATCGTTTATGGCATGTTTTTAAAGATGTACACTTTTGGTTCTCGACTTATGCATGGGTGTAACGTACATTTCGAATAAATTTTTAATGAATCATTATTTTAATAATCATTATAAATTATTGTTGTATAGAATTTTTTAAACATTTTCCCATGTTCTAGGAAGCCCCTTCTTTCGTAAAGGCTAAGTAAATCAAAATAAGTTTTAGGGTCAAAATATTTCTATCGGTAGCTCTTCCATTATCAACGTATCAAAAGATTCAAAAAATCTGCCAAAGTTGGCCATAAAAATGAACTGCATATTGTACTTATGGTGTATCAATAAAATTTCAAACTTCATATCAAATTAATAATAGTTATAATGGAATGGATAAGTCTTCTGGCAAAATTTTTTTTATTAACCACAACCTGTTTCACCTTTTATAAGGCATTTTCAAGTGATTGCTTAAAAATTAGATAAATAAATAATAATTTCATATAAAATTAACTAAATACTTACAATAAATAACTGTATAATATATTAAAATAAACTAATTGTATAATGTACGTGTACAAATTTTTGTGTTGTCAATAAACAAATTTTATTTAATTCCTATGTATATTGTTTTAAGAAATACAGATCAATTACACAAATTCCAGTGAATCGATTTAAAGAAATTATAATATTATATTATAATCTATTGAAATATTACTTACTTTTGAATTACTTTTTTCTTCAGATTTATCAAATGAAAATGCTAATTTCATCAAATCTTTACTTAAAATTACTTTACAACAAACTTTCTTTTCATTTAACAAAAAAATCTTTTCTCAAATTGACGGTTTAGCTATGGGTTGTTGTTTGTCTCCTTTTCTGGCTGATTTGTTCATGAATAAATTAGAATTAAATTATTTCTATTCAAATAGTCCTTATAAGAAATTTATTAAATTTTATGGTAGATATGTTGACGACATTTTTGTAATATATAATGGGCCCATTTCTTCTTTAAATAATTTATTAAATGAATTTAATTCTCTTCATGATAATATAAAATTTACTTTAGAAATTTTCTAGATTTAACAATATTTAAATTAGATAACAAAATTAAATACAAAATATATAGCAAACCGTCATACACCAATAATTGTATCAATTATTGTTCTTTTCACCCTATGAACATAAATTTGCCATATTTCAATCACTTTTTCATCGCATTTTTTCAATTCCTATGAGTTTAACCAAAGCCGTCTCTATCTAACAAGCCGTGCACTTGTAAATTTGGCAACAGAGCAAGTAGTCCGATCACGAGTTTTACCAGTTTGACGTAAGTTGTAGAGAGACGTAAGTTGTAGAGAGAATGCTGTAATGTAATTCTGTACTTATCAATCAAATTTTATTGTTTATTATAGTATTGGTAACTAAAATAACGTTTTAAATGTTATATTAACAATCAAGGTAAGTCCAGAAAGCCTAATTCTGCTAGATAACCAAACTTTTTCGTTTTCCTTTATTTGCTTTTATTTCATACCAATGAGACATTTTTCGGATTTTCAATGGTACAAAAAGTGGAACTTTAAAGTCCTAGTACTTAATTTTAAACTCGTTAAACGTCTAGTTTGAACGAAAATTTCATATTTACCTCGAACGAAAATTGACTTTAAATATATATACTTGGAAGTAATTACAGCCTCGGCTAAACAACTTGCTCCTAATTACTTTAAAACTTGACTTTTCGTTGTAGGTAAATAAATAACTATTCTTTCTGAACTATTAATTAGGTTTATGTTGTAGA
The DNA here is from genome assembly GCA_958336345.1 of Dorcus parallelipipedus. Classification (NCBI taxonomy): domain Eukaryota; kingdom Metazoa; phylum Arthropoda; class Insecta; order Coleoptera; family Lucanidae; genus Dorcus; species Dorcus parallelipipedus. The sequence goes on from OY284481.1 coordinate 39,926,963, forward strand.
TGCCAAGTTCGATTAGGACTACTTTCGGGTATCAATGCGACGTTGCCAAGCGTAACAGCACGGCTTGTGAGATAGAGACGGCTTTGGTTTAACTGATTTTAGACATGAAATTAATGTAATTGTGCAAATTGCTTACTTTAATAACTTTCCAATTAATCCAGTTTTTAAGATTTTCAAACGAATTAAAAACAAATTAATCAATAATATAATATTTCCAAATTAAAATATTTCTAATGAATCAGTTTGTTACTTTTCTATTCCCTATATTGGTCCTTTATCCTACAAAATTAAAATCCTTGGGGTTCAATGTTTCCTATTCCACAATTTTTACATTCAAAGATATATTATCAAATTCTAAAGATCAGTTAGATTATTTTTCTAAAAGTGGGGTGTAATTCTTGTGATGCCACATACAGGGTGTTTGTGAAATAAGTGCAAAAACTTTAACCACATTACCGTGAGAGCACATAGAACACGGAAATATTTAAAAAAAAAATTTCATAACGGGGGAAATTTATTTTATCCGCCCCTTATACGACGGTCATGAAACAACAAAAAACTTACGGAACCTGCTTCGCTCATCGTACGCAACAAAAGTCGCAGGCGTGACTAATATGCAAAGGCGCACTCTCTCACCATCTAATATCTGTGTGGAAGAAAACATTTAAACGTTCACTACAGTAATTTAGTAACGTTTATAACAACTAAATGTTCAAAGTGGCATCCATCATTAGCGATACACACACGAAACGTTCCATAATCGCGTAAATGCGGGGATATTAGCTGTAAATGTTCTTGCATTGCACAATTGCACTTTTCATAAACTAAACTGTTGATCCCAAAGGATACGGAGCAATAAACTGTGTGTCATGATCATAAATGAAATAAAATGAAGCAAATTCCTTGACTACGATACGACTTACTGCGACGTGAAAAAAAATGCTTTTATAACCCGACCGAACTCGGCAAAGGTTACTGGGTCACTGCTCGATTACAGTTCTGTTTTTTGTTCCAACAGATGCTTTCTGCGGTCGAATAAAATTTCCTTTCCTTGACCTACCTCAAAGACATAGACGTGCGATTAATTCTTGCCCGATTTTCAACTGCGATTTTCTCGAAATGTGTAAAACTTTTGTTAAGGACGTATGAGTTCAATCGTTGCCATTTATGATGATGTATTACAGGTTTAAATATTTGCATGTAGTAAAAGAACACCCGGTATTTACACTACTACTTACACTTACACTTACACCCGCTACTTAGAAATAAACTCGCTATATGCGACAATTTAAATATCACATTAAAGGAGGAAAATGACACTCTGAAAGCGCAAATAAATAAACTACAAATGCAGTTAGATAGTTGCAATTTGATAATAGAAAATCAGACAAAAATTATCGAGAAAATAACTTCCTGCAACTCAATCCGTACAACAGTAGCCACTCAAACAGATGAACCGAAATTATTGCATAACGCGTCTCAAACTACTGGACAAAATTCTGTTGAAACTGCATTAATTCAAGCAGAGGCAAAATCAAATCATAGTTCGGCATTAACTGTACAGGATGATCAAAAAGTAAAGAATGTACCCAACAGAATATTATTATTAACTGACAGTCACGGCAGACACATGAGCTCTCTCATGCGCGAAATTATGCCAAACGTCTCAATTACCGGCCTAGTAAAATCAAATGCCAAATTAAATAACGTGGTTGAAAATCTAGTCAGATTAACAAAGGATTTTGATAAATCTGATCTTATATACTTGGCAGCAGGTTCAAATGACATTTACAAATGTTATGATAGTGATACTGTCAGTGCACTATTAAAAGAATTTGATTATGTTATAAATAAAACAAACCACACTAATATCGTAATATCTACTTTACCTTTTACATGCAACAGCAAGACACTTAATAATATGATTGAACATGTAAATTATAGCATTTATAATCTGGCTTCCAAATTTGACCATGTGAAAGTCTTCTGTGTTAACACCGTGATCACAGTTGATGATTATGCTTTTGATGGTATTCATCTGAATTTACGAGCAAAGCGTGGGATTTGTCGTCTACTGTACAACTTTACTGCCCTAGAAAACTTCCCTTTAAGTCGTAGGACATCCGAACTAGTTGAAAATCTGGAAGTAAATTCTCAATTTGGATTAGTCGATAACAATCATTTTTTAACAATGGGAAAAACATTGAAAAGCTCAATGTAATTAACATACTACACCAAAATATCCAGTGTCTGGGGAATAAAGTAGAAGAAATGGAGGTTTTTCTAAATGATTGTAACTTCGACATCTTTGTGAGCATTGGTTTGTAAAAAATAACATAGATAATGTAAGTTTACTTGACTTTTTTATTACTACTCCTAATAGTAGAACAATATATACACATGGCGGTGTGGTATTACTAGCGAAAAGTCACATAGAACATACTAGCATTGAATCTATTAAAGACTTATCCACTGAATTGCATTTTGAATGCGCTGCCATAAAATTGTCCATGTATAATATTAATTTAATTATTCTAACAGTATATAGGAGTGGCAATGGAAATTTTGAGACATTTCTAATTAAACTAAATGCAGCATTGGAAATTGCTAGTAAGTTTAAAAATCATTATACAATACTCTGTGGCGATTTTAATGTTAATTTCTTAACTCCATCTTCAGAATTACATAAAATAAAAGATCTACTGAGTTGCTACAATATAATACCCACAATAAGTGAGCCCACTAGAGGTACAAACTGTATAGATAATATTTGCACATCCTATCCAAGTGAATTAATCAGCAGTTCTGTAATTCATAATGATTTAAGTGATCATAGCGCTCAAGCATTCTCCATATATACTACCAATCATATACCTAAGTTAACTCCTAATAAATTTCCGTATCGCAAAATAAAAAATAAATATAATTTAAACGTGTTTAGAGTTTTATTGAGTGAGGTGAAATTTTAAATTGTAATAATGTATGTATTAATTATATTAACTATAGACCGATTTCTTTACTAAGTTCATTTTCTAAAATAATCGAGAAACTTGTTAGCAATAAATTAATTCTCTTTTTTGAAAAGCATAAATTAATGAACGTCAACCAATTTGGCTTTCGTAAAGGACGCTCTACTACATCTGCAATTTTAGCATTTTTGGAAGAGTTGTATTTGTACATGGATAAAGGTGAGATTTGCCTAGGCCTCTTTTTGGATCTCAGCAAAGCATTTGATCTGGTGAATCATCACATACTACTAGAAAAATTACATGCATATGGCATTAGAGGCACAGCTTGGGACTGGTTTTACAGTTACCTTCATAACAGAACTCACTGTGTTGCATTCAAAAGCTCTAAATCAGAAACGTCGAAATTAAACCAAGGTATTCCACAGGGATCTGTTTTAGGACCTCTGTTGTATATATTATATATAAATGATTTCCCTCTTACTAACGCTACAATTTTTGCTGATGATACGTCTTTATTGATTCATGACATTGACACTAACCATACTTCTTCAAATGCAAAATCAGATTTAATGCTAACTGGAATATATTACGCTACGAATGATTTAATTCTTAATACTAATAAATCTACTTACGTTAACTTTACTGTAACAAAAGAACCTGATCACAGTTTACTCATTCGTTATCAAAATAATACAATTAAACAAAGTGACGATACAAAATTTTTGGGTGTTGTTATTGATAGTAAATGCAGGTGGGTAAAACATATTGATACTTTATGTAATAAGTTAGCCCCAATTTGTTTTACACTGAAGCATCTCAAAAGATCTGTAAATTCCGATGTATTGAGAATGTATTATTTTTCAAATTTTCATTCGTTGATTTCATATGCCACAATAGTGTGGGGATCAAGTAGCGAACTTGAGCGCGTTTTAATATTACAAAAGAGAGCGCTACGTTTCATGGAAGAAGTAAACTCTCGAACAAGATGTCGTGATATTTTCAGAAAATGGAAAATAATGACAGTAACAGGAATTTTCATTTTTCAGTTGCTAAATTATGCGAAAGAAAATGCACCTCGGTGGAATACACTAAATTCATACCATAGTTATAATACTCGAAATGGCTTTTCACTGGAAATCCCTCGCCACAAATGGTCATTTTATAAAAGATCACCTAAGTACCTAGCAGTTATTAGCTATAATAAAATTCCACAAAATTTTAAGGTCTTGAATGATAAGACATTTAGAACGAAACTAACTAACTTATTAATTCAGAAGTGTTATTACACTTTCAGTGAGTTCTTGGATGACAATTCGTTTCCTGAGTAACTTTCATTTCTGTGATATTTTGTTCTTTACACCTAACTAATAATGTTCTAATGTTCAATGTTGAGTAACTTGTATTTCTGTGATATTTTGTCCCTATACCTAACTAATAATGTACAATATTCAATGTTTAATGTTCAAATCTGACAAATTTTTATGCAAATTTTTCTTTTTATTTAATGTGTTGTACTATCACGCCATTTAAATGTATTTTGACGTATCCAATATCATGTTACATGATCTACTGGATATAAATAAATATTATTATTATTATTATTATTATATAGAACAAACAGGAAGACGTGTGCGTACTCAAGTTAATGAACACTTACGCTCTTTACGTTTAAATAAATTAGATTCAACTTTTGAAAAACGTGTGGTTGAAACAGCACACTCATTTGATCCTATTCATGATGTGAAATTGCTACACATCCTTGATAAAAGTAACTAATTAAGCATTGCAGAGAATCTCGAAATTTTTTTAAACAAATATATAAATTCTATTAATATAATTAATGAACAAACAATTTCTAATTCAGATAATTTCTTTAAAACGATTCACTGGAATTTGTGTAATTGATTTTATTTAAATAAGTACACAAGGTGTCACAGAAAAACTGTTCGTAATGTTCAGAACTACGAGTAGTAGAAGGCATATAATTCAACAAGTTTTACTAATAGAGCTGTGGCCTAAAATGTTTTCGCGTCAAGAGGATATTATACTTATCCATTAACCAAGACATATTTATGCAAAAAAAAAGTTAATTATCGATTGACATAACTCGGCACTAAAACAAAATAAATTTTTATCAATTTGTAGTATTTATACAACCATTTTATATAATTATTTTTCGCTTATTCTAATCGGACTATAAATGCCTTGAAGATATGAAAGGGAAAAGAAGAAAAGAATATAGTAAGGTTTAGGTATTCAAAATTTAAACCACTTTTCTGGTATAATGTAATCAAGAACAGATCTAAAGATATTATTGCTCATATTACCAAAAATACGTTCTTGTTTCATGTATTTTGATATATTCTTTTTTCAATCAAAAAGAGCTCTAACCAACATACTCTGCTGTACTCCAAAGCTGCGTTGCATAAAAGATGTAAGCCGGGATTAAATTGAAGCCTAAGTTTGAATATGACACACAATATGCTGTACGCCATAAGTGTTTCACATTCTAACTTAGGCTTAAATACAACCCTGGCTTAAATCTTTTATGAGACGCAGCCTTAGGGCCAGTTGTACAAAGTAGGTTTAAACTGACGCTCAACTGAACTAGGTTCAAAGTGAACAAAATCGCATCAAATTTTATTTATGAATGCATTACTTGCCATTTGTCATTAAGATTCTATGAGAATTTGTTTACTTTGAACCTGGTTCAGTTGAGTGTCAGTTTAAACCTACTTTGTACAACTGGCCCTTAGGCTGCGTTGCATAAAAGATTTAAACCAGGTTTAAATGTGACACACCATATTACATACAGGATTTTATATATCACATTCTGACTTTGGCTTAAATTTAATCATGGCTTAAATCTTTTATACAACGCAGCCTAAGTGTTTGTTACATTTAGCAGCTAACTCTTCACAGGAATATTTTTGTTGAAGGCTTCCGCTGCCGTTGTCCGTGTTTTCTTGGTTTCCGGGCTGGAACTGGTCGAAATTGTGGCGATGGTCACGTTTCATCCGGGTTACACTAGACTTCTTCAGGACTTGTGTTGATGCTGCTGCTTCTTTGCTTATGTCTTGGAGCAAGTCGCAGCAGCATCAACACTATCCCTAAAGAAGTTCAGTGTAACCTAGACGAAACGTCGGCATCGCTACAACTTCAACGTGGCTCCAGCTCCAGGGACGCGCCGGCACGCCAGGATAATAAAGGCGCCAAAGATTTCAGGCGAGGAGAAAATACTTAAACAAAATATTATTCAATAATTAAGTCAAAATAAATTACATTTTTTATTATATTTTATAGATTTGTCTTAAACAAATTTATCATCACTGTTTGTTATTATTCTTTAAGATCTTATTTTATTCGGATCCTAGTTCTAACGAGTGGTTTAGCGTAAAGAAGTAAAAATTAGAACTTGCGTGAGTTTATTCTTTACAGGATAACGTGCATTTGAATTTGTTTAATTTTGCTCACTCTCGCCTTTGCTCTAAACATTTACAGGGTGACTGACTATTATTCCGCTAAAGAAAAACTATGAAAAGAAGCGAAACCCGAGGGTATGGGAAATATATTTAAAAAATTCTAAGTACTTTAGTTTTCGAGAAATAATTTCGAGAAATAATATCCCTAAAATGATGATACGCCCCTGGTTAAGAAATGGAAGCAGATGAACGAAATAACTACAGTCATAAAAGTTTATAGTTTTATGAGTGTTAAGACGCGGCGTCGGACGTGAACTTAATATTAAATAGCTGAAATACGAGCTCCGAAATTATTGACAAATGCATGCAAATCACCTGAAGTAAATTATTCCATACAAAAACAACGGCTCATATTGAACATATGCTCTGACAGGCAGAGCTGGGTAATTACTTGTACTTTAAATACACGGTGCTGATAAAGTCCCGCAGCAAGCTCATAATTTGTTTATTTAATGTTTTTTCGCAAAATCCTTAAATAGGTAGATTTTTAATTTTAAAAAGACATCTTTTTTGGCAAAAATCTTTTCTCGATCGGCATTTGTTTTTCCGCTGTGACGTCATCATTAATTTTTTTAAATGGCAACCCTAACTTTTTAATGCAGATTTTGATAGTCCTTCTTGTCAGAAAAATGGCGATGTAAAAAAATTAGTACTTTCTACAACAAATTTTTCGAAAAAAATAGACATTACAATTCAAAAATACAATGTTATTGTATTTTATTTTAATGATAATCTTCAAATTGAAAACAAAAACAAGTAGAAATTAACGAACATATTGAAGCTGTTCTCCAGGAACTAATTGTTGAGATTTTCATTGCAGCAAAACATAAATTTTTCAAAAAAATTCCAGGCGATCGTCTGGATCATATCTATTTTTTTTCGAAAAATTTGTTGTGGAAAGCACTAACTTTTTTACATCGCCATTTTGCTGACAAGAAGGACTATCAAAATCTGCATTAAAAAGTTAGGGTTGCCATTTAAAAAAATTAATGATGACGTCACAGCGGAAAAACAAATACCGATCGAGAAAAGATTTTTGCACTAGAAGATGTCTTTTTAAAATGAAAAATTTACCTGTTTCAGGATTAAATAAACAAATTATGAGCTTGTTGCGGGACTTTATCAGCACCGTGTATAATTACAATTACAAAGTACTTTTTCAAAAGAGGAACTTATTACAATTACAAAGTACAAGTCTTAAAAAAAGGAATTGGCAATTACTTTTATAATTACTTTGTAGTTACTTTTATCATAAATCATAGTGACATAATTGACAAACACCTACGTTCTACATTTGAAATGTTTAAATAATTAAAAGTGTTGAAGTAATCCAAATATATCAAAAAATTAATTTTAATTATTATTGAAAACCATATAAAAATGTTTGCACTTAAGTGTAATCCAGAAAAAGTAAATAAATATATAAAAAATGGAAAAGACAACTTTATAATATAATAAGAAACAATTTGAGGTTTTAAAAATTTATTGTTACATATTGTGTTTGAACAAAAAAGTTTGTGTATGTTGAGGTTTTTAGTTTGAAAGTAGTTGAAAAATTAAAGACTGCAGAAAACTTTGATAGTGTATTTTCTTATATTTCAAAAATACAATTTTTTTATATACAGTGTGTCCCAAAAAGTTTTATACAAATGAAGAAAAAGTTTATCTTACATTTCACAAAAAAAACTATTCTTTATAAAAAGCTCTGCATGACTTGTAGATCCATAATCAGGTACAAAATCTCTAAAAAAATGGCTGGAATACAGGGAAAATAAAAAATAATGATTTGGACGGAGAGCAAAATACGTTCAAACTGTAGTGGAGAAGCAAAATGTTCATTGAAATTGTGATTAAATAGCAAGAAATTATGCACACTTGTAGATTATTGATATTCCCAGATAAAAATTGAAAAAGAAGGCTATCAGTGTTTTATAAAAATAAATTATCTAACAATTGCTGAAGTGTTTATTTTTTAATTTTTATCTGGGAATATCAATAATCTACAAGTGTGCATAATTTCTTGCTATTTAATCACAATTTCAATGAACATTTTGCTTCTCCACTACAGTTTGAACGTATTTTTCTCTCCGTCCAAATCATTATTTTTTATTTTCCCTGTATTCCAGCCAATTTTTTAAAAAAATTGGACCTGATTATGGATCTACAAGTCATGCAGAGCTTTTTATAAAGAATAGTTTTTTTTGTGAAATGTAAGATAAACTTTTTCTCCATTTGTATAAAACTTTTTGGGACACACTGTATATAAACAAAGATTCTATTATTTTAAAATAGAGTTCTACGAGTAGATAGCACTGCACAAATGATTGCTTGATTTATTTTCAATACTTCCCCTAAATCAATGTATTAGTATTTTAAATCTAGAACATGCATTCCAAGTGCAGATCTTATTATTGCAAACCGTTTCCTTGGAAGAGCTTTTGTAAAGATATCTGCTATCTGTTGCTCACTTGTAACATGCATAACATACAATTCTCGATCTTCATATTTTTGTCGTACAAATTTGTATCGTACATCAATACGTTTCAAAGGATTATGAAATTCTGGATATTTATTGAACGAATGCTACTTTCGTTGTCAATTTTTAAAATCGGAACAATATTTAAATTTGTTACTTCCTGTAACAATAATTTTAGCCACATAGCTTCTTTTGCCGCTAAACTTGCAGCAACAAACTCAGCTTCAGTTGTCGATAGTGCTACGCATTTTTGACGCTTGCTAGACCAAACAACTGCTCCATTATTATATTCCAGATGTAGATCTTCGAGTATTCATATCACCTGCATAATCAGAATCACAATAAGATTCTAAAATTATGTTTTCACTTGAACTATATAATAATCTCAAATTAATAGTTTCTTTTATGTAACGCAAAACTCTCTTCACTATCTTGTAGTGTTTGGCTTTAGGACAATCCAATACCTGAGATAGCACGCTTAAACAGTATGCAAGATCTGGTCTCGTGACCACAGACAAATAAAGAAGTCTTCCTACAGCTTCACGAAAAGGAAAATTCGTATCTAATTTCTCATTTGATTCTTCAAGCACTTGTTGTTTCTCTTTAGGCGTTGACACAGGTTTTGCATCAGTCATATTAAAACGTTCAAGAATTTTCTTTGCATAAGACATCTGATTAATAAAACTCGAACCATCCTCCATTTTTTCTATATGCATATCCAAAAAACTGTTAGGTAAACCCATAGTAACTTTAAACTCATCCTCTAAATCTGAAGAAATTTGTTAAGACAGTTTTCGTTTCTTGCAAGAAATGTCATCCTGATATTTCCTGTATTTTACTCTTTAGTCCGAAAATCGTTCGTTGGGGCCTTTTTCATAAAATCTTTTACTTGTCATTGTAGGGTTTCGATGACATTTAAGTCGGAGCTATTTAAGGGCCAAGCCAACACGAATATCTTTGTCCCCGCCCATTTTGTAGATTTTTTGTAGATTTGGTCGTGTAATACGAAGCCTCGTTCTGTTGACATACGAAATTTCCTATCCCGAACTTGCAATCTGCAAGAGGTTTCTTTCTAAAATATCTTAATATTTTTCTGCGTTTACGATACTATCAGTAATCTCCAGTTTGCCTAAACCTTTGCTGGACATGCATCCCCAAATCATAACCCCTTGCGAGATTTTATGGTTTATTAAAACAGTTTTTATAGAAAGCCCCGAATTTTATTCTGATCACTCTCTTCCGACAATCACCAATATAGACATCAAACCCTGATTCATCACTAAAAATTATTTGGCTTCACATTTCTTCGGTCCATGTAACTTTAACATTTGCCCAGTCCAGACATTTTTTCTTTTATGCTTCGATAAGCACTGGTTTTTATTTCGCCTTCTTAAAAATAAAATGTATTAAAATTTAGGTTCTCAAATTTAAATGAGTATCGAATGCAATAAATGACATTTACTTTATAAAAACCATAGCCGGATTTGTTGGCAACATTCCTTAAATACGATTACACCAGTTTTTTTATTCCATTGGAATTGAATTTCTCCCTGTCTTTGCCGTTTGCAATTTTTAGTGAAAATTCTTCGTTTTCTTTCTGTTACAGTGCTTGGTTTTCCAGGATTTTTGCAACAAATAGCAATATTTGCCGTGTCTCCATACTTTTTTATTAGATCGCCAATTGTCAATTTATACAGTCGAACTGAGATTTCTGCGTTATAAATATAATATAAATAAATACATATTATAATAAAAATCAGTAACTTAATGCCTCCCCTTTAACAAGTTTGGGACTTGTAGAATATAAATTACGAATTAGTATAATAAAATATGATATGATGTCACATTCTAATTGATACTTAAGTTGAAGTTTAAATGTCAATCAGAATGTAATTGACTTTATACTGATCATACATAAATGTCACATTCTAAACACAACTTAAATTTAAGTTCTGCTTAAAAAGTTAGTGCAACCGGGCATTAGAGTAAAATGACCTTATTTTACAAGATACACAAAAATATCATAAGAATAAGTCGTTCAGAATTAAAAGTTATAGCTAAATATGAAACTACAGCCTCCCTATCTCAAAAATAAAAAAATCACAATTTATTGTGAATCACTCTTATACACACTACATTAGGAAATACTGTTGGGATTAAAGTGTCCGCCAAGATAATATGAACAGGAAAACACGAATTTTTTTCTTATTTCTCAATTATTTCATGTGGTTTTGAGCGATTATTCAATGCGTTCCGAAACTTTGTGCTTTCTTGTAGCACACTTTTTGAAAGACACTGTATGCTGATCGTATAAATCTGAGTTAAGAAAATATACGACGAATTGCCGTGACATGACAAAACTCGCAAGGCTGGTTCGCGAAAGTTAGAAGGAGATAACTACATAAAAGTTCTTTGACTCATTGATCGATCCATCGGCATATAGTAAAAAAATGAACTGTACAAATGCATATTTTTCAAATTTATCAAAGAGGTCAGTAACAGGTGGTTAATTTTATTGTTTATATTAAAATAAAGAATTTATATATGCAGAATAAAATCAAATCAAAACGGAAAAATAATTTTAGAAAGGATTTTAAGAATATATTTAAAACCCTATAATAACAGGGATACAATAAAATGGAAGAACTTTCCCCGTGTTTCATGAACAAATTGCTATAATTGCAAATACTGCTCCTATTGAGAGTACATAGTGAAAATTGACAACAACATAGTATGTGTCGTGAAGAACAATATCAATTGATGAATTTGCAAGAACGACTCCTGTCAATCAAAAGAAAATTTACTTTGTTACTGGATACAAATAAGAAATCAGTGATATTTTTTATTTAACTTACTCTGTTTTTCGTTTAAAACATTTCTTCGGTGCACACTTAATTTGAAATAGTCGGTACCCAATTCACCATACACTGAACCTAAATTATAATTAAATAATTTAATTTCTCTTTATAATAACAAATTTTATGTACCTATGTGAAATTAAAATGCATAATTAGGTAATATGAACATTAGATATGTTCTCCATGATATTTGCAGTAATAATTTAATTAATATGTGATAAGAAAAGTCTTGTACTGCAATAAATATGTTTTATTCTTTTCTAGGCCGGTTTCGCATCATCAGTAGAATTACAACAACCTTCAAGATAAAGAATTATAATAAAATTAAATACTTAAAAGTAATAAAGAACTTACAGTATCCTCTAATCTAATGTAGAAGCATGTGTAGAGTATTCAAAAAATTTTTTTTTGTAAATGACAGATGTTTTTTGTAAATAAATAAATAAAACAAATTTTATTTATTACATGTATCAAATATTTTACTTTTTTTGAAAAGTTGAGAAATGTTATTTAACTGGTACGGTACTGTACGTGCAGTAAAATATTTGATACATGTTGAAGAATCAAATGCAATTCCAATTAATGGATTTGAAAAAATTGTCAGTAGAAAAAGATGTTTGTATCACAAAATCTTTTAACCGGACACTAAATCTCGCACTATACACTTAACGTTTCACCGTCGTTCGACAGCTTCGTCGAAGCTGTTGTTTCATCGGACAAGAACCAACTTAAATAAGAAAAGATGTTTGTTCATTAAGAACTGTTTTGGAAATAAATGATATTAATAATAATAATTAATAATGATATTAATAATAATAGCAAAGCTTGAATCCGATTTATTTAATCGTAATGATCTTAAATGTTCTTTAATATGTGTTTGAAGACTTCTTCCTGTTTGTCCAATGTATATCGCTTTACAAGAATCGCATGTTAAAGAATAAACTCCACTTTTTAACAAATTATCAAAAGTATCTTTGTTTTTACAAAATAGATTTAATAAATTGAATTAATTGCGGAATGAAATATTTAAACCTAAAGATTTTAGTAATTTTTTAATTTTAATAGACAGACTTCCAACATATGGAACAGAGAAAAAGTTATTATTAGATAAATTTGAATTTACTATTGATTGTGGGTAAATAATATTATTTAATAGTTTGTTTTTAACTCTATTAAAAATATTGAAAATGATATTAACTGGAAAATTATTAAGATAACCAATTTGTAAAATAATATTAATTTCACTTCTAAAATTTGTTTCATTCATAGGAATAGAAAAAGAACGATGAAAGAACGATCGAAAAGCAGCAACTAGCAACTTTGTGTTCAAATGGATGAAGAGAATTAAAATTTATACAATTATATGTTTGAGTATGTTTACAATAAATTTTATACTGAAGAGAATTATTACATTTAGTAATAGTTATGTCTAAATAATAAGATAACCAATTTGTAAAATAATATTAATTTCACTTCTAAAATTTGTTTCATTCATAGGAATAGAAAAAGAACGATGAAAGAACGATCGAAAAGCAGCAACTAGCAACTTTGTGTTCAAATGGATGAAGAGAATTAAAATTTATACAATTATATGTTTGAGTATGTTTACAATAAATTTTATACTGAAGAGAATTATTACATTTAGTAATAGTTATGTCTAAATAATTGATTGAGCTATTAATTTCTTTTTCTAATGTAAATTTGATATTTTGATGTAAAGAATTAAATTCTTCTAAAAGATTTGTGAGAGTTGAAGGGGGGCCATTATAAATAATAAGGATGTCGTCAACATACCTAGCATAAAATTTAATATATTTTTTACAAATATTCATAGAAGAAAAATATTCATTTTCTAAATTATCCATAAAAAGATCCGCTAAAAGAGGAGATAATCCGCATCCCATTGCTAAACCATCTTTTTGTGAATAAAATTTATTGTTAAATACAAAAAATTTTTGTTCAAGAGTAATTTTTAATAGTGACTAGATAAATCTAAAGTTTTCTGTTGACAAATCAGAGGAAAGTAAGTGATCATTAATAATTTCCATACATTCAGAGGCAGGAATAGAAGTAAAAAGGTTACAAACATCTAAGGAAATTAAAAAGGAATTATTAGTTATATGAGTTAAGTTAAGTTTTTCAATAAGTTCAATAGTATTTTTGATACTAAATTTAGGTTTATATTGTAAATGAATTTTATAAAAAGAAACTAAAATTTTTTTGATAAAACATGTGCTGGAGAGTTAATAAAAGAGACAACAGGTCGTATTGGACAATTTTCTTTATGTGTTTTTGGAAGTCCATATAATCTAGGGATTTATGGGTTCATTGTCTTAAGTTTATAAATATTAACTAAAGAAATATTTTTATTGTTATTAAGAAATTTATTTAAAGGTATGACATAAGATGGTAAAGGATTGGATTGTAATAAAGTGAAACCATTATTATTTAAAAAAGTTTGAACTTTATTTATATAAGTTTGTTTATCTAAAATTACTAAGCTTTGACCTTTGTCTGATTTGGAAATAACAATATTTGAATTTGTGATTTTATTTTTAATAAGTTTTATATTATTAAGGAAACTTTTTTGAGAAATACTTAGTTTTTTATGTTTATTTTTAGTAAGTTCAATATTAATAATATGAGAAATTTCATTTTGAGTAGGTATTTTAATTTTATTGTCTAATTTTGAAATTATATTTTCAACATTAATTATGATTTTTTTAATAGAATTGATATTTAATTTTGATGTAGGTGAGAATTTTAATCCAAGTTTCAAAATATTTAATTCAGATGATGAAAAATTTATATTTGTTAAATTAAGAATATTTTCATTAAATTTGTGAGTAAAATTACGAGGATAATGAAAAATATCATTAACATTATAGTTTAAATTATAATATTTTGAAACTTGAGAATAATTAAGAGAATCTGAAGATAATAAATTTGGTTCTAATGAATCTGATTCTACAACATTATCCTTAAATGACAAATGATTTAAATTAATGTCACTATCAAATTTTCTTTCTGATAATTGAGACTGAAATGAATTTTCAATTGGTGGTGTTCTCCATGATATTTGCAGTAATAATTTAATTAATATGTGATAAGAAAAGTCTTGTACTGCAATAAATATAACAAAGATACTTTTGATAATTTGTTAAAAAGTGGAGTTTATTCTTTAACATGCGATTCTTGTAAAGCGATATACATTGAACAAACAGGAAGAAGTCTTCAAACACGTATTAAAGAACATTTAAGATCATTACGATTAAATAAATCGGATTCAAGCTTTGCTAATCATCTTATTGGCAGTTCACATACGTTTGATTCTTCCTCAAATACTAAATTATTACATAATCTTCAAAAAGGAAACAAATTAGATATAGCAGAAATATTTTTAAATTATCATTTACTTTCCAAAACAGTTCTTAATGAACAAACATCTTTTCCTACTGATAATTTTTTCAAATCCATTAATTGGAATTGCATTTGATTCTTCAACATGTATCAAATATTTTACTGCACGTATACTGCAAATATTTTACAGTACCGTACCAGTTAAATAACATTTCTCAACTTTTCAAATTTTATTTATTTATTTACAAAAAACATCTGTCATTTACAAAAAAAAAATTCGAATACTCTACACATGCTTCTACATTAGATTAGAGGATACTGTAAGTTCTTATTACTTTTAAGTATTTAATTTTATTATAATTCTTTATCTTGAAGGTTGTTGTAATTCTACTGATGATGCTTTATGCTTTATGGTCTAGAAAAGAATAAAACATATTTATTGCAGTACAAGACTTTTCTTATCACATATTAATTTAATATGAACATTTATTTATTTTAACAAACTGGCATTATATTTATATTATATAATTTAGCAATAAGATTAATATAGGTATAAATGAAAACAGAGAAGTGAACTTCAACGAAAGTGTCGTCCCAATTAGAAGCCTTAACAAAGAAATATCTCTCCTCCAAAAGTTATAAATCAAAGTAAGTATTTTGTCATACTAGAATTTTATTTTCTTGTACTTTATCTTCCTTATATGTCCTCGTTTGCTTCTTAACTGTCTGCTTCCCCCACATACTTTATATCGCGACGTCCTAACTGAAAATAACAGGGTTTCCTATTTTTATGGCCGGAATTGATTTATTTCCACGATATTTTACTGCGTCTTTCCCGAGTCGAAAGCACCGTCGTTACGTAATTGACTAAAGCGAAATTAAATTTTAATGAAGTTCTTATTAAGTGAGGATGTAATTTTTACTGCCACTAGGAATTTATAATCACAATTAACAACTATATTGTTCTTCATAAGTTCTAAAGTACTATATTGTGAAGTTTCTAAATTGGTATTTCTTTATGGTATGTATAACTTATAATAATTTGTTTTTGTCAAGGAGCACAAACTCATAACGTTGATACTTCAATAAATATCACTTTGCTAATTCGAAGGAATATCAGGAAAAGTAACTCTTAACACTTCTCTTTATGCTTTGCGGCTTTCGTTAAGAGATATTTTATTTTATAGGTCGATTTAATCTCGTTCCCAGCGGGACAATTTGCGTCTTCCGTTTCGCAGCAGTAAACACCCCATTTCGTCGCCCGCAATACGGTTACATGCGCCTTCATAATTTCTAAGCAATCGGAAATCTGGAATTGTTATTAACACACCAAATAGAGTAAATGTTTTCTCTTAGAGTGATGGAAAACGGCCGCAGATTTGCCGCACACATGCAGAAATACGGGAGAAGGCAGTAGTAAAATGAAATCACTTTGGGAGCAATCGGGGGAGGCTGTAGGAAGGAGCAGAAATCTAGAAATAACATAAATCCCGGATTATTTCTTATCGAAACGAACCAACGAACAATAAAGCGGATCAACTCAACAGAGTGTTCTAAACACTGAAAATATATTTCTTTTTATGGAGTTAAATACGTTTTATACATCGACATATCTGTCTGTACATGCAAGAACGAATAGTTTCTGACTTACCAGCCCAGATTTAAATTGGCTTTCATGCCACCCAGAGATTCAAAGCCCGGCATGTTGCCGTGTGCGTTGTTT
Organism: Dorcus parallelipipedus; assembly: GCA_958336345.1. NCBI lineage: Eukaryota > Metazoa > Arthropoda > Insecta > Coleoptera > Lucanidae > Dorcus > Dorcus parallelipipedus. Next base: position 39,943,831 of record OY284481.1, read on the forward strand.
TAACTCATAAGTGTGAATGTATTTGGATTTTCATACTGGCGTCCTTTTCTGAAACAGAAAGCACTTTCAATATTTTTTGTTTTAAGCTTAAATCGTCGTACAAATAATAATAGAAAAAGATATGACAACTTTTAGCATATTAAAATATTTCCGACTGACCATAACATTTTTTATAAATATTTTGTAGTAGTATTTTCTCCTAACAAAAAATAGTATCTGTATGTGTACAGTATAAAATAAGCTTTAGAAACAAAAAAAATGCACGAAGTAAATTTCCTTCTTACAAATATTTTAAAACATTTTTGAAAATTTCTGCTTATAAAACAATTAAAACTTATGTTTATTACAATTTTCATGCATATAATTAATTTGTATTAGGAGATGTGCCTTAAGTCACTATATTATACAGGCTGTACTCAATTAACTTTCACTTAATAATACTGTATATTTTTCATCACAACAGAATTAATTCTGCAGATATAAATTTTTAATTTTCAATTTAATTTTTTTAATTGTTAAGTATGATTCATGGTTCTGTTTTATTTTAATTCCTTAAGTTAATTAAATAAGGATATATATAAATTATGTTATCTAAGAATTGTTTGTTTGTTTGTTTGGTTTGCGCAGCAATGCTGCATTTTTGCTTTTTCGGCCATTAGCCTGGAATGGCTACGAAGTTTGTTTTTAGCTGAGTCTAAATCATATTAGATAGCACAGACATCCATGGCCAAAGTAGGATTCCACGTTGCCGATCGACACGACTTTGTAAAGCCCACTGTGCTAACTGTTCGGCCACCCGACAGCCGCAAGCGTAAGAACTATTTCGAAAAGTATGCATTTCTATTACTTAAACATGTACTAATAAAAAATTAGAATGTAAATGTTTAATCATTATTTTTTATTGTTTTCATATCACTAGCTGCTAATCTCCGTATTCTCCGTACGAAAGTAATAAATGACCTGCCTCTGCCACCTGTGTTTACAATGACCATAATCGTAAATGTGGTGATACTTATTATGTACAAATTGAGCAAATAAAAATCAGATTAGAGTAGGCGATGCAATGTCTGTAATTAACTAAATTAATTAATGCAATACATTCATGAACTGTCAAATTTATTGACTTTATATTTAATCACACACATACATTTTCTTTGCACCGCCTACTCTAATCTGATTTTTACTTGCTCGCTGTTTATAAGGTGAATCAAGATTAATTAATTAATTAGATTAATTAGTAACTCCATTAATTGAAAGAATTTCTGAAAACAATGGGTAATTAGTACGAGGGGAGGAGAGTATAGATTTGGCCTGAACTTTCTTATACAGCCAACAAAAGTAACTCAAAGTTAATGAAACAAATTTTATTTTTCAAAATAGTTTCCTTTCTTTAATGTAAATATAGGGATGCTAAAAATGTTGAAACGTCACACCTCCCACCAGAATCACAAATCGAAATCGCATGTTTGTCCAATGCCGTAAGCTATGGCCGTACGCTCGAACCGTGCGTTCGATGTAACAATGTGGCTACTAACCGCGACTGAAAAATATCGCAGGGTTCAGTTTTACGCTGAAAGTATGAATTTTATTTTTCATTTATTTAAAATGTTTGATTAATTATTGTCGTGGATTTTTAATGTATAGGTATGCTTTCTTCTATTACTCTGCTTTATTATTCGTCTTGAAGAATGAATCACTGCAATGAAATTTTGCGAGAATTTGACCGCTTTTAAAAAAATTGTGCGAAAAGAGTTGAAAATCATTTTTAGGTATCCGACTCTAACAGAAGTAAACTATGTACTTGCATACCTAAGTAAGTAGTGTTTTTAAATTTTCTCGGGTAAGATTTGTGTGTTTTGCAGTTAACAAAATTATACGCCTACAAAACAATAGGTTTTTATGTGCCTGCAAGTGTAATTTTAAACTCAAACGATCTTCTTCAATATATCAGCAATACTGCGAAGTCTACACGGCTCGAATGAGGACCGCGCTCGGCGCTACTGCCGCATGTAAAAGTAGTGGGAGGTGATAACTATTTTCTGCATCTCTCTGAGTATAAACTTATCCCAACGATCGAACAACTCGCAAATACCGACAGAGAAAAATTCTTTTAGTTGTCTGCAAAGCTAATTTTGTACCGCTTCTATTACCTACTCATTCAACATAAATTTCTTGCGTCCCAAGAGAAATTAAGAAATCTGTTAAAATTGGACCGCGAATATCCCAAAATACTATAACCTTTACGTTGCTTGCTGACGGTACAGCTTTGAATTTTTTTGACGGCGATGAATTTGAGTGGCGTCATTTCATATCACCCTGTTTTTTTTTTTTTAGGATTTAATTGTGCACCCAAGATTTATCAACGGTAATAATTCGTTCCAGGTTTCTCAACCTCAGCACATAAAAGTTTAATGATAATTCGCGGTGCAACAGAACTAGGTACATCACCGACAAACATGTTTGATACAATAAATTGCAAATATTTATGGAAACAAAACAAAGTTTTTGATATTTTGGATATTATATTATACGAGGAGCGTTCAAATATGAGTGAGAATCTAGTTGTCTTGAACATAGAAAGCAATGGATGGAAACAAGCGCTCTGGGTCGTGTTCTGGCATATTCCAACTTGTCACTAGTAACAATCAAATTCTTCTCCTTTACGCCTGCCAATAATAATTAGCATCTTAGAGAAGAAGTACCGTGTTTTGTTGCACAACACATAATTGTTAAATTTTTAGTGAATGAAAGTGTTTTACGTCTGAAATCTTTAGAAGATTTCAACTGCAGTTTGAGGATAAATATATGCCCCAGGCGTCTGATTGGGCGAAAAAATTTCGAGAAGATCGAGACCGCGTAGAAAACTTACCCCATGTGAGACGACCGAAAACATCCATGACTCCTGACAATGTTGGGACGATTTATTTGGGTTGATCGTCGGATATCTGTGAGAAAATTGTCAGAAGAAGTTGGCATAATTGTGGACAGTTATTTATTTTCACCATCGAAAGAGTTTTTAAGTGGCCATAAATTTAGGGATAATGATGAAATTACAACTGTGCAAAACTGGATATAAGCACGCAACCAAAAACCTTCTTTGAAAATGGTATACATAAGCTTCCAAAACGTTGGCGCAAATTTATTGCAGTCGGGGGGGTACTACGTTGAAAGATAGTATATAACATGTCTTTGTTTCATTGGTAATAAAGACGTTCTCGCTCATATTTGAACGCTCCTCGTATTATATTAGGTTGTTCGGAAAAAATGTCGTATTATGTCTAGAATTTTTTGATTCCAGAAAAGCTGGGTGATATCGTCGTGGAATACAATTGCTAGCAGAAAGATTACAAAAGGTCACTGATGCACATGGTGATTATACAGTTTAAGCAAAATTTATACAGTGAGAATCTTGTAACGCTGCACATAGCCGAAAATTACGTGATCAGATAATACATTTCTGAGTCATATAAAATTGCACATAGGGGTTTTAACATTACGTTGCTATGGTTACTACTCAATTTTCAATGATGAATCATTTAAATACTGCACATAGAAAGTATTAAGGAAGGTTTATTTCATTACATTACATTAAAGCTCTATTCTCACTATCGTGCAAGCGGCTTGCAATGCACGGGCTCGGAACGGACTCTGCACGTGCTCGGCAAATATTGTAACCTATGAATTCAAATGCATTTCCCGGGTTGCATTCTCATTATTCGGGCACCGGCTCGGCAAGGCATGCTGCTTGCACGCGGGGTTTCTTCCTAACAAATATTTGCCGAGCACGTATTGTGCCGATTTTGCGTGTTTTGCACAGTTTAGTTTAGTATTATATAAAGTGTGACAGAAATTCTGAAACGTTAGAAAAGAGTTAATTTTTCTTGCGAAGTGAATGAAAAATTAATAGAATATGTGCGGGAAAATTACCCAAAAACGCTTTTTTCCCGCCTCATTTGTTCCTGTTCCTCTTCATCTAATAATACAGCAATTTTTACTGACGTCTAAAACATGATAATATTATCTTATTTTTTTTATTGAAGTAGTCATTAGAATTTGAACAGAACGACTGAATCCCGTTCCATACCCGTAGCAGTGTGAATGCTTGAAAAAATTCTTGCGCTTGCCGAGCACGTGCAGAGCCTGTTCCGAGCCCGTGCGTTGCAGGCCGCTTGCACGATAGTGGGAATAGAGCTTAATGAAATTTGGCGGCAAATAATGCAGAGGCCTCTCTCAACGAAGCTCCATTTGAGAATAATGTGTACATTTCTACTTTTTCGGCAGCTGTATACCTACATTATTTTACAATAAATCAAAGAACAATTTAATTCAATCTGACAATTCAAAATCAGTAGTGTCATTACTAACAACGCACGGTAACCATGGCAAATGAAATAAATTTGGAAATAATAATGTAATAAAACTTCCATTGATAATTACTATGTGCAATCTTATAAGGTTCTCAGTGTATACTTATATATATAAACATTCTGAATTAAAAAGAAAACGACATTTTTTTCCGAACAACGTAATATTATATTATACTCCTCTCGCATAATATTTATTAGCAATGCGACTTATAACAATCCTCTTACAATGTGCCAGTATTATGGAGGATATGTTCTTCGAAACTCTAATTTTTCCGCCTCTAAAATTTACGTTATTTTACTTTATTTTTGAAATATGAAAATTAACTTGAACCGCTCTGCCGCATAATTATACAGTTTTGACTATGAAAAATAGAAAACAAAGCTCGATTTTTGAACAAAATTTATCGAAGACAGTCCTAGAAAATTAAATCTGAATCACCCTGTATAATATACAGACAATGATAAAATTGACCAAACACCAGCAATATGCAACACTTAATAAAAATTCTGCAATACTGATACATCAAACATTTGAATTAAATTTTTCCTGATGATAGATGCCAGTTACAAAGCCCTGTACCGAATGTAGACTATTAAACAAATTGGCATGAAGAAGTCGCTCTGCGACATTAGTTGAAACTTTGGTAAATATCAGCGTGATGCAGTTCCTGTCAAAAAACCGACTAAATTCTCTTTTGAAATTTGAAAATAATATTCTGTCATAAAATTAAGCAAAATTTTTACCGGTATCTAATAATATACCATATGTTCATAGAAAGAGTTCACAACGTTTTTCTCTGTTGCTGTTACTCTATTTCATCAAAATAAGATAAGTGTTACCCAGCGGATCGTTTATTGTACTCGAGTTGGTTGTCCGCTCATTAAATAATTCCTTTGAATTGTTTCTTGTGGATCATAATTTTATGGTTTACTAGTAAATTTATCTGGAATATGGACTTTTAGTTACATAAAATCTCCATTCGATGGTTGAAGTCAGACTCTACTAATGTGAACATGAAAAACAATAAATTTTTAAAGACTACACTCTGAAAAGATATTAGTTCCACGTAACCAAATATTATTACATGCAACCCAGTAAATTATTGAAATTTGTAACAACTAACTTATTGGTTCTGATAACTGTAGTTAACAAAATTCTATAGAATTTCGTTAATTATAGTTATCAACGTTTCATCAACAAATGCACATTGTTACCTAGCATAGTTTCTGATACAAAGGACTAATTTAGTTCTTAGTATGAGACCAAAATTGTGTATTTGTTGCAGAAGACAAGTTGATTGTTAGTGTGAATATGTCGCGACCCAATTCGGTTCTTTATAAAAAAGAAACAACAAAAAATATTAGATAAATAATCCAACAGCAAATGTAGCACTATGTTCCGTAGAAGAAATTCCGAAATTATCACGTCACTATAAAGTGCTCAATCTTACTAAAGTATTATTACGACAAATTTACAAAAATAATCAAATTAGTCTACATAAAAAAAGTTTACTTGCTGCTTCAACTTTTGTTATAAATGGTCAATTAAGTATTTTTTTACACTTATCAACTCAATCTATGTACATACTGTACAGTGACATTCAAAACATATCTATTACATCGTCTCTAATGCCCGGTTGCATCAAGTTTTTAAGCAGAGCTTAAATTTAAGTGATGTTTAGACTATAACATTATTTATAGATTAACAAAATGTTAGTCACATTCTAATTGATACATAAGTTGAAGTTTAAATGTCAATCAGAATGTATTTGACACCATACTGATCATACGCAAATGTCACATTCTAAACATAACTTAAATTTAAGCTATGCTTAAAAAAATGATGCAACCGGGAATAAGGGCCAAATTCAGAAACATCACTCACACTCAACTCACACTGAAATTGACAGTTTGATGTTAATTTGAAATTCAGAAAAGCTTTAATTTTCATTTCATTTTTTAACTTTATATCGTCAATCACTAATGATCAAAGTACGTATACTGACCATAAATTTGATTATACGAGTAAATATAAAAGCAAATTTCAATATCAAATTATGTCAAACATCAAGTTTGACTGTGAGTGGTGTTTCTGAGTTTGGCTCTAAATATCTCAAGGAGCACTGAAATTTTAGCACACTACAAAAAAAATAATAAAATTAATACACTTAAGATAAAATTGTTGATTGAAGACAAAATAATAAATATTTTAGGCTTTGTCTGCCAATTTAAAGATATTGAGTTGTAGTTAGTTTTCCAGTGTCATAATAGATAGCTGTTTTCGTAATTTTTTTTTACTAAAACCATTTTCAGTGTATACCTGTTGGGGACTGAATAAAAACAGGTGGCAACCGAATGATAGCTTGGCGACCTCTGGTTTAGACGTTCAAATGTCATTATAGTTTTACCAATTACGGTAAAACACAAGTGTTTGTTTTCGAAATTTGACAATAAATATTCCAAATACCGAAAACATTAAAATGTTTTTTTTATAGTACTGCACATAGGATGCGTTCGGAAAAAAGGAACAATAGTTTGGATAACTGCAAAAATTATTCCCAAGAAGTTCTGAAATACGTTATGTATGGAAAAGAGAATGTACGTGGAAAAGGGTAAGAGAATATTTATATATCTCTATTCTCTTACCCTTTCTCCAATGGTCATGCGGCAGAAAGTATACTATTATCACAGGACGAAATTTCTCATACTATTCGTGTACTGAGTCAGTACTTAAACCAAAGTTTCATGGCGACCATCACGTCGCCATGAAACTTTGAAAGAAGGTTAAGTTTAGATATTAAATTACCCGGGTAATACGTGGCAGAAATTCTTCCTGCTGATGTTATATTCTTTGCCTGCGATATTCTGCAGAGCTACTGGTAAACCGTTTTGCAGCAATGTAGGAGAAGGAAACAGAACAAATATGCATTCAGTATAGCTAAACTATTGTAATTAATAAACATGTTCATATAAACTTTTTTACAATGTATACTATAACATACCGTGCGTGTGATTTTTAGACCAGTCAGTGAAAACCAACCACTCCAGTAAATGTAGCGCTATCCCACTCTATGAAGCGTCTTGCACAGAGTACAAGGACATCATGTCTAACTCGGTTTTGACTGACCGGAGTAAAAATTACACGATCAGTATATGTAAGTACTACACATACTATCGTCTCTCGGAATATTTCCTTCTCTTCCCCACTCACCCTGTTCATAAAAATAGCAATTCATTTTTTTTCAGTATGATACCCCGGAGGAGATAAATAAAGCTGTTTATACTAATAGACAATACCGAAAATTTCGTTTATAATTATTGATAACTACGACACAAAAAGAATTTATCACTATAAGATTATATAACATATTCAATATAAATCAAATATAATTACTTTCTGGTGAATACAGTTGGTAAACGTCAATTAATTTATAATTATTATTAGAAATTAGAAATCAATGGAAAGATAAGATTTGAACAAGAAATGCAATTTGTACAGGTGTTTCAAAAATAAATGTAAAGCTGCAGGTACTTTTTTTCTACATTACATAGGCCCCCAAAATTGCAAAAATTAATTGTCTATATTTAATAGTTTCGGCATAGAGTCAAAATACTAGGCAAAAAGAAATTGCAAATATGGTATCGTTGCTTATGTGTGTAGTTAATTCGATTTATAAAAGGGCTTCAGGTGAAATAAATTTCAAATATCGCACATCGGCTGCAACAGTGATTCAACTCAAAATTTTTGATAAAAATGTCAGCTCCCAAAAGAAATTAGAAATACGAAATAAATCATATTAAAGATACCGTAATAAATATGCCATATTAATCTAAAGATGATTATTAAAACAATTTTGCTTCAAATTTCGAATTTTGATGAAAAAATGGAATATTGAAGTTTTTGCATATAACGGAAATTTTGCAGTTTTGGGTTATGACTCTCTTGCAGCCGATGTGAGATATATAGTTGCAACGCTTTAATTAAATATTTATTTTGTTCTACTCTGTTTTGCTATTTTTAACAGTAACCCAAAAAGGATTCATAGGACATTGATTAATTATGTTTCGTTAATGCTAGAAACTTGCTTACCGATTTAATAACAGTTTCTATTCTGTTTTTAGACGTTTACATCGCAGTTTTCTGATAAAAGTGCTATCTTTGGAGGTTCGTGCAAAAATAGTACGCTACCACAGAAAATATTATTTGTAGTTTTAGGTTCAGGAAATACAGAGGAATACCTTTGCCTAAAGCTTTATATGCATTTATGGGACACGTTGTACATTTTACATTAAAAAATCCATTTTTGAAAATTCCTTACTTTCGAATGATTTGAATGCGATTAATTAGCACGATAATTTATTAATATAATTTAAAAAGGAACACAAAAAGAACTCACCAACATAAATATGAAATAAATATAGTATTAAAATTAAATGTAAATGAAAAGAGAAGAAAAAAAATTGAACTTACCGTTCGAAGCAGCAGCAGGTTAGCGCCAACAGTTCCGGATAACGTTTGGATACTGGAATCGCCGCCGCCACATTCCGGGCGCCGGCTCCGGGTCGCCCACCCCATTGGCGCCCTGCCACAGTGGCAACTCTGACGTTCGCTTGCAACTGTGTACCTCTGAAACATAAAGCCAACCAGAGTTCGGAGGCGGGTCCTTTTGCTTGGCTACACATTGTTTCAGTATATTCCAAAAAACGTCGTAGTTTTGGAACATTGTCGGCCATTTTGGAAATCACAAGCGATTGTTTTCAAGATCTTATTAACTGATTTTGCTGACTGCTGGTTAAACCCCAGTTAGTGAATTTAAATTAAAGACCCCGTGCGAGAGACGCGGAGGCGAGAAAGAGACGGCCTTTCAGAAAGTTTAATCATTCCTAATATTCGGAGAATTTAACGTTTTTTAGTCGGTGTACTTTTAGAAGAGCCCACGCTCTTTATTGAAGTAAAATTAATTACTGCAAAATAAAACGTAATATGACAGAATTGATTAGTTCATAGAAACTACTGAATATCACGCCATACATTACATTTCTTTCTAAAAATCATACAGGATTTACTTTCTTGCAAATTTATCTACATACATAGGTAAAATAATTATAGCTCTCTGTTTTATTAATTATACGATCAGGAAGCTGAAAATTATTTGCATTATATTGTCATTGTCTACATTTAAATAGTTTCATTTTATTGTAGAAAATTGTGTCTCATATTCTTTCTAATTGAAATTGAAAGAGAGTAAGATATTCTTATAAAACTCGAAATCAAAATGCAATTTTAATTTTAATTTGTGAAAATATAAAGTTAAAATGTTGTAATTATTGATTTTCAATAATTGATAATAACTGACGTGATTATGAATCTATTATAGGAACATGGAAAAATACTTAGAAAAACGAATGTATGTATACAGAAAAGTTAAAGTTACATATATTAGACCACTGCTCTTGGTGCTGAAGTAGTGGAAATCCTAGATAACAGATTAAAAATATCAGAAAAAATTGAAGGCTGGTAAATTAACTGAAGTAGAAGAATTCGTTAGCAATTTTAACTATTTTGCAGAGGAAAATATTTACAACAGATACACCTAAAGATAATAATAATTTATTTTATAAATTGGACTATACCAAAAGATGGAATTTTACTGTCAAAATAACATTGACTTTAATATTATATTGGCAAGAATTCACAAATTCTTATGATTGGAGGATCAGATGCCTCATGTTCGGACATGTAGGCCGAGAATTAGAGTTAAGAGCAATGAAAATTGGATTTAAAAAATGATAAATTTTCAAGAATTTCATGAATTAAGAATTACTAAATATTCCAATATGTGGTGTATCGGATAGACCTTTACAGTTTTCAATTTCAAATAGTAAGGCTGAATTGCAGAGAAGATTGAAGCCAGGGTTAAATTTAAGCCTAAGTTAGAATATGCTATACGTCATAATCTGTCACATTCTAGCTTAGATTTAAATTTAATTCTGGCTTAAATCTTTTCTGCACCTCTACTTTAATGGATGAAAAGAGACGTAAATTATTAGATCATGCACAAAAAAATGTTGCAAGAAGAGCCCTTAATGTATGATAAAAGAAAACTAATTTATTTGTAAAAGTGCAATCTACAAGCTCTCAAATTTATTGTTGAATTATCATTTAATTGTGAATAGTGATTTTGTTAAAAAATGTTTTTTTTCGAAACTACTTTTTACAAAATACTAAACATTGAAGAAAAGTTAGGATATTCTCATCTTATTTTAACCTCACCTAGTAATAAAGGATGGAGATATTCTGAGAGTACTCTAGACCAGTCATCGAAAACGTCTCTAGATATACAGATCTTATTTGGAAATTTTTTCACAGCCTACTTGACCAGTTTTTTTTTTTAATTTCATTATATCGTTGCATGAAAGGTCAGTGCAATTATAATTTCGTTGGAAATGGAAAAGATCCAAATAAATGTAGAGAACTATAACTAGATAACTCAGAAAAGTGGTATTTTGCAAATGAATAACAGAACTAACAGAACAAATAAGTTTCTTCATAAAGTAGATCATATTTCAGGTTTGGTTCGTTCTTCTCAGAGAGGATCATCACCATTCCCTTATTATACTGAATCAATTAATAATTTTAACAATGATATTTGGATTATTCAGTTCTAAGGTATGTGGTTTTAAAACTGAAGCAGAATTTGATCAAACCAACCCAAAATCAACAGCGAAATTTGAAAATGTTACAATCAGACCCACCATAAATCAACAACTGAAACAGATTTAGGAAAACCAGATATTTGTAAATTTAAATTCCACCTATTGATTATAAGCAATAGTAAAATTATATTTATACTAAAAAAATGGTTTGAATGATAGTATTAAATGGGAATATTTTTACTCAGTTAAAATTAATTACGGTAATGATGGCCAATGGTTTGGGCATAATGTTGGCCTGTCAATATTACCCCAAAACCAATGTCGCATGCAGATTTTAAATATTGCACTTCTCTACAGATATGCCGCGTAAATTCAGCGTGTTCCTTGAGGAATTACCTACATTTGAAGAATGTATTCAGGGCACCAAAATAAAAAAAGGCCTTATGAACATAGAGTCAATTTGCAACCGTTACCTTGAAAGTATCTTTCAACCACGTGAGTTAATTAAGCGCAACGTGACAATGGAAAAACGTGTTATGTCGTTTGTGGACAATGCGCACGTAAAGATTGCACAAATTAAAACAAAGCGTTTTATTTGTGATTATTATGAAGTGAATTAGTATCATTTTTCCATAAAAACATTTAAATTTCTCTATATTATGACAATTAACTTTTATATGTTAAAGGGAGTAATGCTGGTATCCGGCCGGCATTGCCCCCATCTAGCGGGTAATACCGGCCGGACCTGTTATTTTGTTTTTTTATCAGAACTTTTTTTATTTTTATGATCTTGATAATAAATACAATTACATATTAATTGCCCAGATTTATTTTATTGGATAGATTTAGTAATAAAACAAAAAACAAAAAAATTCTGACTAGCAATTTCTAAAAAGCCTTAGGGGGCCGCCATTCACCTCACTTACCATATACAGACCTAAAATACACGGAATGACTTAAGGCTGTTTTCCACTACCCCTACATCTTGTATGTACAAGATTTAGTTCAATATCTCAAACGATTTAATTTGTGCAGCATCAAAATTTAAATCGAATTAAAAACTATCTGGAAAAATAGAACATGTTCTATCTGAAAGTCATATCTGCAGCCCAAAAATTTCTTGTTCTAAATTTTTTAGGGTAGAAGTAGAATCAAATCTTATACAAGAAATAGGGTAGCCTAAAACGGCCTTTATTTCCTGGTCTCCATATCATCAGCAATAAATACTTTTAATATACAAGTGGTTCGTCATTTTTTTTTTTTTTTCAAAATACATACTACATTTTTGTGTATAATGAATTTACTAAAAGAATTGTTAACGTCCGGTAAATTTCAGTTAGACATGTTTGATAAACATTGTCCTCAGAGCTGGGACTATCTTGAAAAACAAAGATACTAGATACTTCTTGAGATACTTCTAAGTATTTAAAATACTTTAGTAAGAGACAAGATACAAGTATTTAAATACAAGATACAAGATACTATCTTGTATTTAAATACTTTTTTCCGTCTATAAAGTATCTACGAAATAAAGATACTTTCAAGAAGTATTTGCATCTTGTCTCTTACTAAAGTATTTTAAATACTTAGAAGTATCTCAAGATACTGAAAAATATTTGAAATACTAAAAAGTATTTAAAATGCCCAATCGGCGGCCATGCGACAGAGTGGGAAAGTCGACAGTTTTCTGCGAGAAGCAGAACTTATTTTTTTAAAACCTGCTTAGATATATTATCTGATAATCTTAAAAAATAACCGGAAATAAATTGCTAATACGAAAGTATGTAATGAAGCTTAACGTCAAAGCCGCATTTGTTTCAAGTATCTTTTTTTTTTTCAAAGTATCTTAGATACCGAAATATCTTGTATCTTGAATACTTTTATGTAGAGTATCTTTTCTAAATGTATCTACAAATACATGTGTATTTTGTATTTAAATACTTTTCAACAGTATGTATCCCACCTCTGATTGTCCTACTAGAGGAATATTAGAACAAATTAGAGATTTGTAGAATAAATTAAGTAAAGTACTGTAACAAAACATTGGGATTATATTGTTTCCTAATATTTCCGAGTAGTACACTTTAGCACAGTGGTTCTCAATCTTTTTTAAGCATTAACCACTCCAAGATAAAAAAATTTCTATCAACCCCCTCACAAACTTGAATGTTACTAAATAAACAGTTAACAATAGGTGGGCCTGAAGAACCCGTTTTAATACTTGCTAGTTGCACAAAAACATCAATAAGACTTCAAGCCTACACAAATTTTTAAAATATGTAAATGAATTTAGTTAAGAAAAATACGTAAAAAATAAATATGTATGATACAATACAATAAGTAGATCATTTTTAATCAACCCTCACTCGATTATTAATAGTTCATCGATCCCCAACCGATTTCTACAGACTCATCGACCCCTAGGGAAACCCTGCTCTATATTTTCATCGATTCATGAAAGTTGGATGAAAGTTAATGATGTATGTAATACAAGAATACGAATCTGAAATATCTCCTGCGTGACTTTAATAGTCGTCCCAAGCAAGAAACCAGCAATGGTAACGATCCAGCTGAAATGTCCTTAACCAAAAATTAATATGTAGTTCTTGAGAAAATTATAGTTGAATATAATTCCAGAATCGTTTGAGAACCGCTGCTACTGCTTGCGTATATGCTTGATAGGAGTTGTAATCTACGACGACAATCATCCTTATGATGTTATCGCCTCATGTTATCTTAACATACATAATTATGGGCTTTTTCATGCCATGTTAACAAATCGGAAATACGTATCTTCTTGTCATGTTATATGTTAGGAGTATGTTATTACAACATGCTATGTTATTTTGCCATGTTAAAATAATTTCTGGCGTGGAGGTCCTGTTATGCCATTAACATAGATTGTTATAACAGTCAGCCCAGTACGAACACACCTAATTTACTAAAATATGTAATTTTTGCAAAAACGTCAATTATTACTGTAAATTTGCTATCAAAAACTGTTTCATTTTTTCTTTTGCACAAAAATCACCTCTGGTATGAAATGGAGAGTCTGGACCATGTTAAATAATAATAATAGTATAATTTAAATTAGCTTAGAAATTTGAGCATTTGACTTTTCAATCTCTAACTTCTATTAGAAATAAAACCTTTATTTACTCTCCTAATAACTGATTCCATGAATTTAATTAATCAGTTTCAAACTGTTAAAAACTATAAATATTAAAAATTAGCTTTGATCAATGAACTATCTAAAAGAAATTCAGGTACTCTACTGTCACAAAAAAGGCAAGCACTTACTTTCAAATCGAAATGTAATTGACTAAAAGCTGTGAATACAACACAGCGATTGTCGTTGCCACAACAGAATCCTGATGGTATTTGGTGTGTACGCTCAACTTCCCCGGAGCTACCGGCACCCCCTGTTAAACGACGCTTAGTGTAAGGCGTAACGGTGTGGAAATCATCACTACCGATAAGTCACGCGATGACTTCATCTGCTTCATTCTAATAAACGGCAGGATAAGATTCTTAAAAACGAAGGTCGAGTAAATTAATAACATTTGGAATTTATATTGCTAAAAATATTACACAGCTACATACTTGGAGAGAAAATCTGGTTAAATATGACCTACGAATTACTTCTTTGAATTAAAACTGCTTTACTTTCAATTCAAAATAGATTTATTCAAGTTAAGCAGGCCCCTTTTTGAGTTAAATAAGTATTTGTTGAATCAAAAATATATATTGTTCATTCAAATAAATAAAATCGTTGGTCATATTTAACCGTGAAAATGGTAAATTCAATGCAATTATTTTTCTTACGTATGTAATTTGCTCCCTTGCTCTTTAATACGTATATTGAAAATTAATAAAATGAAATGAACTTAAGCTTGAAGGCAAGTTTCTTAAGTAAATTTTTAAGTTCAGAAATTTGTGGCAACTCATTTTTGATTGCAATGGAATGCTCGATGCATCCTCTGGATTGCTATTTCGGCTCTTTTTGGGACCTCATCAGCAGAAGAGTAGCTCGATAACTCCACCGCAACCTCACCGACCTGTACCATTTATTTACGCTCGGATCGAGTACACTTGCCAACAACAGTTTAGGTTGCGACAGATTGTTGATAGTTGCTTGTTTACCTTGCATTTCATTCATCTACGAAAATAGTAAAATGCCTGGTTAAATGCATGACCAATTTTTCTGCTTATACATATACCACTCACCTTAAGATACAAACAAACAATACAAAAGAAAAAGAATAAGTGACTTGGCAATAAAGTAGTCCTGGCATATGATTGATTGTTATTTCTGAAACTGAATTAAAAAGGACTGATCTATTGAATAAAAACAATGAAACAATTTTAATTCCAACAAATACATTATGGGCCCATTCAGACGACCACAGCAGCTGAGTTGCTAACTCAGCAATCGTTTATGATTACATTAAGATAATAGCCAATCACAAACGATTGTTGAGTCAGCAACTCAGCTGCTGTGGTCGTCTGAACGCGACCATTGATTAACAGTGACATTTCAGATCTTTCGTTCAACTCGTTCGAAAAGATTCATTCGTTCGCGAAGACACAACTCTATTTGGAAGAAACTATTAAAAGTGTCGAAAGGAACAGTAAATATTACGTACAAGATAAAAGGCAGAATTCTGGTAAATTAAAATATCAGATTAAAAAATGATAAATCATGGGAACAACCTGAATGCATAATTAAGTACTTATAATATTGATAGACAGAGATAAAGAGAAAAACGAAAATATTGGGAAAGCAATGAAAAAGGAAAAGCTTATCTCACTGGTAAGAAGAAAAATAATATCGATATCCGAAAACAGTAATAGGATTAGAGGAAAAAAAAAGAAATATTTCATTAAAAAAGTAAATCTACTCTACAAACACTTTACTTTAAATTAAGTTTTAGAAACTTTTTCAGAATTTTATTTGATTCGCACACGACGAGTATGAGCTTAAATACGATGGAAGGCGAGAAATGGGCAAAGAACATAGATAGTACCAAGCATACTAGATCTTAAGGAACTAGAAGACAGAACAGAAGACAAATAATTAAAGAACTATTGGCAAATATTGGGCATCCCAAGTAAGGACAAAAAGATGTTACTCAACTATGTGGTCGTCAGGAAAAGCAATTGTACAAATTTATTTCGTGTATAACTTTTTTGCAAAATCGAAAACAACTTTAAAAAAGAACTGGAAAAATTTATTTATCAATTTATCAAAGTAGAACAGATTAAAAATGTAGCTGTAGTTTTTTTTTTTTTTTTTTTCATATATATGAATATACAGAGTGCTAGAAAATTGGCGGATTTACGCCACACTGTATTAATCAAGGACACTTGGACACACACCGAGTGTGAGAAAAATATTAAACAATTCTCTATTTTTTGATTTTTTAAAGCATAAGAAAATTATAAAATGGCAACTAAAAATATCAAAATATAAAATTTACCTAAAATTCAAAGATTATTATTTATTATTTGGTAATATTAAATAAAGTAGGTCCACCAAGTTTTCCCCGCCCTGTATTAATGAACAACATTTACTATTACAAAAATTTCGTAAATATGAAGTAACTTGAAACCAGATCTAAAGTAAAAATCAAATTCTTTGTGAACTAAAGTTGGAATTGATAAAATAATTGATAGTATTTTCAAGAAACGAAATGCGTCTGCTTAAATGTAATTGAACAATATTACGCAGCGTAATAAATTAAGTTCACAAAAAGTATTCAATTTCTTGAAATTTTAAGAAAAATAAAGTTAGAAGGAATAAGAATAAAATTACGAATGTGTATAATAACAATAACTCAAAATAACTACACACAGAACAGCCTGTACATTTTGAAAATTCAGTTGTCAAATATATCAGGAATACCACTGTACGTTTCAGAATTTTTTCGCTTCATAAGTACTTTCGACCAGAAATATCGTTTTGATACCATTTCTGGCGGATAATGAGTTATCGATTGGATGAGTTCTTCCATGAAAAAATCATTTCGAAACGCAAATCCGTGAAATGAAATTTCCCAACTAAAGCGAACCCGTCGCACTAAATTATGGAAACGGTCCGCTGTCGTACGCGCTCGAAATTATTACCATTCGTAAACAAGGGTACGGTATTACTAGTATAATCATTTTTAATTCACTCTTTCTAATAATCGCAAAACAGAGATAAAAGTTTAATTTACAAATATTACTATAGTGATTGAAACTTATCATTTTTTTTACAAAATGACGAATATATCAATTATTTATTATTATCATTAAAAACAGAACTAGAACTACTTCAACATATTTCTTAATTGTACCATTGTGTCCAAAAAAGTTGCAAAGGCCTGTTTTAAAAGTTAATAAAGGTTTCTCGAAACATCATAGCCTACACAGAGAAAAATTTTAGAGAGTTTTGTTAGTTCTAACTAAAAATTAATGTATTTTTCCCTTTTTCGGATAGACGTTTATCTTTTGGAAGTAGTTAAAATTAAGGTGAAATTATTTGACTCCGAGGAAATGAAAAATTCAACCACACTACCACCGTAAGTAGTTAAGTTTCATATACTCGATTTTTACATACATAAAGTGGAAGTATACACCTAAATTTGTTGATCACCTTTGTAGAAGATGTTACAATTTTTCGTGATGATATGACATCTTTTAGCAAAGAGGTAAAATAAGCTTTGTTACACAGATAAAAAAGCGGAGATAGATTTAACACCGTTTTTACTCTTTTTGGTTGTTCCCTCACCCCATTTACGCAAGTAGTTAAACACGATTACATTAAAATTTTATAGAATAAAAGTAACTCTAAGAAAAAAGTAAATTTCCTCCGCAAAAGATATAAAAGCAATTGTAATTCATGTGTTTGTTCCAAACACTTTTTTGCAAAGTTGAATTAACATTAAAAGTGTGTTGTGTTGACTCTTTTTAACACAGTTTTGTTGTTCAAATAATACTTACCTCCTCAAATCTGCAACATGTTCATCGGTTCGGAAACATTTAGGGCCAGTTGTGTAAAACGTAAACATAAACTTTTCTCCAATGATACTGCTTAACCACACAATTAACTTGATCGAGTGGTTAACTACGTTTTATACAACTGGCCCTTAAACACACATATATGCTAAATTCATTTTTTAACAAAGTGAAATTATAATATTTCTCCGTTTCGTATATTTAAAACGTTCTCCTTTCTCCTTCTTGGAGTTAAGAAAAGTAACTATATTACAACAATTACACTACATGCTCTAGTTAGGCTTTGAATTTCCCTAACTCTTGCAGTGAATACTGGAGTTCTGTTAAGACGGGCCCGGGCGCATCAGTAATTGTATGCTTGTTAATTGTTAGCAAGTGTTTTATTTATTATTTATTAAATTTTTTAATGACATTCTCTTCACAAAATAATTTAAAAATTAGTAGGCTAAATAATAATTATTGTTATTCACTTTGACAAGGCAAATAATCAATTTGCGAAACGTCAGTAAAGGTAAAAATATATACAAAATAACTCGATATACATATGCATCTGTTTATTTTTCATATAATCACACGAGTAAGAACAGTACCCGACTCATTAAATCTAAAACCTTGCAAGGGAACTACCAAAATGAGTTAAAAAGGAGTTAGATTTGACTCCGTATTTTTTCCTATGTAGATGGATTTTTGATTATATTGCAATGTAATTATTTTCTTGTCGAATTAGCAATTAATCTTTTTGAGAAAGGAAAAACGAAAGTAATGGCAAATTTAAAATAAAGATACCTCTGGCAAGTTTCCATTGATTTGAATACAAGTAGTATCTTCAAAACCAAAAAGAAAATAAATTGGATCCAAACTCCAAACGTCCAAAAAGACAAAAATATAAAAAAGTAGAAGTCGCTGCTCCAGTTAAGAGTACCATCATTTCACGGCTCTTCAGGTCCAAGAACTAAATTATGTAAAATGTAAACAAAAAAGTATGTATGCAAAAAAATTAGAATAGAATTTGCTCTTCATTGTTTAGACAAAGATTTCTAAAATAAAATTGTTTTCTCTGACAAAATGATTTTTCAATCTAATGGTAGAACACGAATATACAGCGTGTAAATGAAATGTGGCACAGAAAGTATAAGGGGCTAATCTTTGAGGTTTATACAGGAAGACTTTCTACTTAGAAGTATTGTTTACTGCTTCTTCGTTGAACTTAAAAAATTTTAATCTGGAAACCCCATCAGCATCACTAAACCATTTGTAATTTGAAGTTCACACAAGTTTTAGTTGACGCCGTTATTAGTTAGCTAACGTCGTACTAAGAAAACAAGGCTACCACGATTGTCAAAGTTCATAACTTGGCTGTTGACAGTTAATATTACTTAATTTATAGCCTTTATCCTCCTATGTATAAAACAATAACAAATAAATTTTAATCAGTTTGTTACTGATTATGAAAACATTTAATATCGGACCAGTCTATCTCTAAAATAATAATACAGAAATCTCAAGCATAAGGTTCAAGTCAAGGGATAACGTTCAGCGTATATTTTACTGCTGCAGTAACATTTGCTTGATACTAGCCCAATAAAAGATACTTGTCGGCGTATTTTGGAAAGAATTCAATTCACAATAACAAAATTTTAATTTTAAATTTAATAACTAAAAGAATCAAAAGTAAATAACTTTTAATGAAAAAGTTTGCAGTCAATTAACTTAACTGTCACTCACTAATTGTTGCCACTGTAAAGTCTCAGGACTTAGTGGCGAAGCTAATATTATCTCATACACATTATAGTTTTCATTATTTATTATTTATACTAGGAAACATTTTATTAATTTGTATTAGGTATGTCTTATTTATTACGAAAAATAGTTTGTTTAAAAAAAGAAAAAATTAAAAAACAGTGTTGCCTGCTTGTACATTCTGGAAAACGAAAAAGGATTTTAATTCTTAAAAAAATATGTAGGACAATTTTATATCTCATAAAAAATTAGAGTGGTGTTTTTAATAATAATAGTAACATTTCTGATCAGGAAGTACCTACTAGATGCTAACTGCAGTCTGCAATTTCAAAACTAAAGTAGGCTGGACACTAATTTTTCTGTTATGACATTTTCCTGGACACACCCTGTATGAACCAAGATATCAGAGGTTTCAGGAAAGATAATCAATAACAAATTGGGTATAGTTTTAAATAAATGGTGCTGAATACTAAGATGTTAAAATCACAATTAATTATTAGCTGAAATTTGTGAAAAACAATCTCTAGGGTTACCTTTATTTGCAATTTTTAACAATTTTAAAAGATAACAGATACATAAGATCATTTCAAGACTAGGGGTCGAATTCACCAACATTGATTAAATGTAACTACTGATTAACTCCGCCGATACATTTTTTAAAACTGTACCAACAGTTATTTTTAAGAACTGGTTAAATTCAAATAACATTGGTGAATACGATAGGTATTAATAGTTTCTTAATGAAATCCCTACTTTATTAATATTATGCTTCAATTATGACAAGTATGTTTTATAAATAATTTTGACTGTTTAAATATTTTGATGCCGGATACGTACTTGTGCAGCTGCTGTAGATTTCAATATAGCAGACTCAGGTTGATGTCAATCTGTTCGTTTAGTTACGGATGACTGCTCTCAAAGTATTAAACGGGTAACCTTGGAAACCTAAGGTGCACTTGTGATCTATTTCTCGTCATTACCTGCGCTATTCACAATTTAAATCTTTTATTATGCCGCCTTTCTCACACTTTGATACGAAATTTCTTTCATAATATGAATATTAAAAATTTGTCAGCGACATTTAGAATCTATAAGACCTTGTTGATTTAAATTTAATTACAGATACATGTCAACTTATTGTAAAAACATGAACTTGTGTTCTTATTTGTCAAATATTACTCTCATAGATTTATCAAAGGGAAAGCGTCTATTGCGTATGTGAAACGAGAGAGATGATAATGGCTCCCGGGGGATCAATACGGAGTTCCGAGACAACCTCGACCCACATATTTCTCTCATTTAAATTCGGCACATTAAATTGTAAATCAGTACATATTATACTAACTATAAATTTTAAGGCTAACATCAAATATTACTTTCATAAGTTTTATAATTGCCTTTGTTTTTTATACATAATAAAAATACCAAAGAAAGATTCAAAAACTCAAACCGATGAGTATAGGTAATTTAATCCATTGCGATAAACTTCTTTTAATCTTGACAAGTATATCAAGATCAATCAATCCTAGAACTTAGAAAACCCAGGATCAAATTTAAGTACCGATTCTAACCATACATGTTATGAAACAAAGGACATTAGATAAAATAAGTTTTTAGAACTGAATTGAGGATATAAGTGTAATAAATTTCTTAACGAAACGAATTTTAAAGATTACATATAGAAGATCCTTAAGAGATTTGAAGAGGAACATGGAAACTAACGCTACCGTTTAGAGGATTACATTTTACATCTTTTTTAGAATATAGAGATACTATACCTACTTGAAGCGGCATGGAACTACTGTCTTATTATATATCTGTATTATGTTCTAATACTCAACAAAAAAAAAAACATTTTATGAAAGTAAACATTCCTATCTCGTTTTAAAAGAGCTATCCAAGAAGGTGCGCTTATTGATTCGCCCTTTACCTTTATGTCTTACATTAAATGGAAATAATGGAGCCTTATAATAATATTGAAACTCGACTACTTAAAAAAATATATTTCCTTCCTGAAGATATACTCAGACTTATTAAAAAAATAAGCATCCTGAGTGTCATGTAAACATAAGATTTATTCACAAAAGCTCTTTTCACGTCAAGGTGAAAACAAGTTTCCTAGTTCGACGACCTCTTTAAGTCTAATTTAAACCTGTCATTGAATTCATGCTTGTATCATGTTTACAATATTGGGAAAGTAAATTTCCTCTTCATTCTTAATTCTTTTTTATAGTTAGAAGATCACTATTATGTATTATGATTTTCCTGTGATTTATGGCAAAGCCAATATGTTTTTAGCCGAAAACTAATGGCATTTTTTCATTAACTTTTTATTGCCTTTTCTTACATCATTTGGAATGTTATAAGTTCGGTTCTTATTTCAGACGTGCAAAAGTGAGCAAAAAAATTTAAAGCACTCTCGAGTACAAGAGAGTGAGGGAAACATAGGTACGTGTAATCCGAGTCGCGATATGAAGGGGTGCATTTTTCAAGAGTTAATCGGGAAGCTAAACTGCCCTGAACGACCGATAGGGGCGCTAAGCGAACTCATCAGTTTTCAGAGATTTTCAAACAAAACGATCTCTTGCGCGGAAATTATACTTCGAAGTTGATCGTTATCTTGCACGCTGTACCGAAACAAGACATTTATTCTATAACTTTATTTCCTGTTTTCGGATATGAAATATTAAAGTCAATCGCTTAATGGTAAAGAAAACATTTTAAAATCGGAGTTAATGTACAAAATAAAGTTTTCGTGAAAATAGTTTCGACTTCTTTTTCAAAAAATAAACATTCCTTTAGCACTCATATTCTTATAATGAAAAGTTTAAATCGCGACATCCTACGATCACTTTTTGCACATTGCGTTAAAATTGACAAATTACAGCTAGTTCTCTACTTAATAAGTCTTCCCATACAAGGCGGCCAAGCTTGCTGTCAAAGTATATATTGAAAGTTTTTTGTTTGTTGCAAGTCGGTTTTGCAAGCTTGGCCGCCTTGTATGGGATGACTTATTAAGTAGCGAACTAGCTGCAATTTATCAATTCTAATGCAATGTTAGGTTAAAAAGTGAGCGCAGGATGTCGCAATTTAAACTTTTCATTACTATTACATTGCAATTGCGAATAACCTCGGACAGGTCGGTTTGGTTTGCAGTGGAATTCTCGAGCTACGCTTCTGCTGACGAGGCCCCAAATAGGGCCGAAACAGCTATACGGAGGATACTCGAGAAATCCGCTGCAACCAAAACCGACTTCCAACAGAATTTTTTATATATTCTTATACTTATGCAAAAAGTGTTTTGATTTGTGACAAGTGGATTGTGATTGTAATCGATTCTACAACCATCCTGTTATTTCGGCCGTATTTGAGGCCTCGTTAGCAGAAGAGTAGCTCGAGAACTCCACTGTAATCTCAACGACCTTCCTAGTTATCTCAACGGCAACGTTTTCTAATTTTCGATTTTATTTTGTAATAAATGTAAATATTCATTAGTATTCAAACGATTTGGAACTATCTGAAGTGGAACTGGTTGCCCGTTAAATCTTTGTTGAAATTTTCTCGGTTTAGTACGATGTAAATTTTGCAATGATCAGACATGATTATTATGTATTATTATTATTGTTCTTAGACTATACAAGGTTATTTACGCAAACCGTTCATTAAAAGTTTTCAAGAAAGAAGTTTAGATAGAAATTTAAAATTTGCGGAGGAGAGGTACTTCGAAAGGATCTTTTCATATAAAAGAAAATCGACTTCCAATCACTTCCGGTTATACCGGAAGTTCCTATCAACTCGCTTATTTTAAATGGGATACTACATTTTTTAACACGTTTTTGAATTCTATATGCAATACATTTCCCTATCTCGAAATTGCATCATTTTTGAGATATTTTGAGTTTTCTTAGAAATCTGGATTCTGCAATCTAATTTTCAAAAAATCATATCACAGCTATTTTATTGAAGCAATTTTATTTGAACAGCTAATATCTAATCACTCCACTAGAAGATATTCAAACACAGAAAGATCCTTTTTTCAAATGGAGCGATCAATATTTTAATACACCATCGTATGTGAAATTAAATGCTGCGTCAAATTGTATTAGCATTCCCTATACCTAACTTTAACAGTTTTTGAGTTATGAAACATTTTTTATTTCATTCAAAAAAATTTTAATATGTCAAATATTTTTAATTTTGTTAAGATAGCATTGAGATGATAACAACTTGCATTTTGATATTTACTGTTACTATAAATTCTGTAGGAAACCAATGAAAATAGAGTTTGGCAAATACATATAAATTCAGAAATTTTATTGTTCTTTGATCATTTTTTTTGGAATCTTATAAAAAGTTAAAGAATGAATTTCATTACTTTCAATTGAAGAAAATAGCCCATAGTTTGCAACTCTCCAGGTTAGCGTGAAAGTGTTTCAAAGCCATTGCCTGATTATCTTCTTACATTTTTATCTTTTCGAGTTTAGGTTCAAACATTCTAAACTTTGTTTTCTTCATAAGAGACAAGAGGGGATACATTTCATTGAACACTCATTCTCTTCTCTCAACAATTTTATACCATTCTTCATGAATTTAAAATATCAACGTTTGAATAATTTTGATTTTGATTCTCAACTTTTTTTTTGCTTTCGTTTAAAATTTGCAGTAACGGGAAGTACAAAATGCAACTATTTGTTGTTTTCATGGCTATATCAACAAAATTAAAAATATTTAGGGTAATAAAATTGTATTTTTTTATGAATTAGATAAAAAATATCTCATAACTGTTGAAGATAGATATAAGGAATACTAATACAGATGCATTTAATTCCACATACGATGGTATATTAAACCACCTAGCAACTTCATGTCACTCATGTTGGAACCACATTTTTAAAATCCCTAGCAGTCCAGATGTATTATCGATATCATAAAAGCTAGGACAACCTTTCAACCCAGTAGCCGTGCGTTTCCATTATTTTATTATACTGGGCTTTTCACGACCTTTCCGACAAACTTCGGGGTATAATATTAGAGACACTACAGAGTAAGAAAGGCATGTAATAATTTTTTTTTCGGCCTCAGTTGCCGAGATAAGAATTTTTAAAAAGCGACTCTCACCGTTTGAAAACCGCTGTGTTTTCATTAATTCTCCGTATACTCGATGCGAGATGGTGCAGGACGTGCTCCGACACTTGCTTATAACATGTAAATATGTATCACTTGAAGTCTCTACAGTTCCCAACCGTTTGGGTCAGATTCGCTAGAAAAAAAGCTTCCAAGACAAAATTGGTAGGGGACTTTTTTTATCCCCTTTAACTCTACTATCACCTCCTGCAATTTGTCGGAAAGGTCGTGAAACAGCCTGTATTATTGAATCTTACTTTGCTGTCAAGTCAGTAACTGTGTTTTTCTTAACGCTGAAATTCTGAGCAATTTGTCTAACTGTGACATCCTTTTCTATGCACACAGCTATCCTAGCTTTTAAAACAATATTTACTGTAGAAATTATTGACAATTTCAAATAATTTTAAATTTGTGGTCGGTAGCAGTTTTACACAGCTTAAAAAATCTTGTCCTAGTTTTTTATGATAGCAATACATAGCCAAAGTTATTATAAATTAAATTAAATTATTAACTCCACCTCTGGTAAATGTCGCTTCATCCTACAGTAGAAGAATATTTGCAAAGGAGGAATTTTATGTGTGTTTCTCTAAAAATTGCTACATGTTCGTTTACTTAACAAGCTTATGTAATTAATAAATTGAAAGTTAAGAAATTCACAATATTTTGTTTCTTCCAATGTTAACCTTATTTGAACTAAATAAATTATTTCAGCTTTCGACCTTCAAATAATAGTGTTTTCGATTCGCTGCTGTAGAGAGAGCAGAGTTTCTTCATGTCATTTTAACTCCATGTAATAGTGGAAGATGGGGATACTCTGAAAGTGCTCTGGAGCAATGAATCGAGAACGCTATAACTCTCAAGCAAAGCAAAATTTTAAAAAATTCTCTTTTCGGCCTATGAGACCATAAATAGAACCGAAATAACTATCCAGAAGATTCCTGAGGATTTCATTACACACCCGAAACTAATTTCTAAATTTTTTAATAATGTACTTTAAGAAAAACATACCTATGTAAATACATATACTGCCCTGCTAAGCACAAAGGGGGGTATCTGCATTTTCACTTTTTAAAGAATTTCAATTTTTAGGTGTAATTTAATGCCTTTTTCATTAAAAAAAAAGAAACTAAAAACTATGGACATAATCTAACATAGTATATGCAGTGTAGATACGGGTAAACCGACCTAGCATAAGGTAAAGAAAGTCTGTAGAATTCTAGACATTGAATTCTCATTTTTGAAATAAAAAGTGTAGATACCCCCTTTGCGTTTAGTATACATATTGATAGGTTATTTTAGTTTTGGAGTTTAAAAATTGTTGTAACAATATTATTTGTATTTAAGATTTGATGTATTAATTATTTTCGAAATGTAAGTTCTTGACCGGTGTGTGTAATAATAAATTAAAAACTTGAAACCTCGGTTCGTCATCAGACGGACCCGGCCGGGCCCGAAAACGTTAAAGCCAATAAATGAAAATCTGACCGAGGTTTCAAGTTTTTAATTTAGTATTAATTATTGTAATTTAGTTCGTGATTCATCATGCATCAATTAAATTTTACACATAAAAGAAAAAAAATATATGTTCTCAAGGTATTTCAACAAAAATGTTCTTTTACTGAAATACAAATTTTTGTTAAGAAAAACAAACATGAGGGAAACGATTAAAAGATGCAATCGTCATCACCAGACTAACACACACACCCACATACACCAGTCTAAAAGCAGTTCCGATGGATGTACAGTCCCGCGCGCCTTAAATGTCCCTCCTACACGCAAACCTCACTCTTAAAACCTTGTAGTACAAGGTTCACAGAACTATAAAATTGCAGCATTTAAGCTGCGCACGACTATATAATGTCGTGGAGGATTTGCAGTTCTTGAAGGCACCTCCGCAGCCAGACTAATCTAGGAGCGTGCAAAGAACCCAAAAGCGTTCATAGGTTCGGTTAATGTAAAACAAAAGAAAAAGATTACGCCCCGAATCTAACCAAAAATGATCCAAAATTTACTAAATTGTTTTTTATGCGGAAGAGAATGTCTATAAAGGGTTGCCTTCTTTCAGGGTATCGTTCCTGGTAGAAATTACAATTGCAATTGATTTCTTAATTAAAAATTCTGAATCAGAATTTATAGTGTAAGAGAGTGACGAACGAGTGTTGCCATGGGAAATGAACAGGTTATTAAATGACTCATAAAGATGAGAATACAGGCCATTGTCACTAACAATCACCATCTGACATCTTTTAGTGCAAAAAGCTAACATAATCATTATTTGTTAGAAAAGCAGACATGACAGTTTCTCACATTTTCTTCGAAATTTTTGTCATCTAAGGGGAGGGGGTAAACTTTTCACAGGTTAAAACTAAAGAACGCCGGCTGCTTCGAAACAATTGAATTGATCGAGATCTGATGAGTTTTAAAGAGTTTTAACATTCAATGCAAATGTTGTTAAAGACTTTTTGCTCTGTCCTCCAAAATAAGAAACTTATTTTTAAAATACAGAATCAGTCTGCATATATCCGAAATTATAACACATCAAATGCAATACATTTTTTATTTTATCTAGAAAATTTTGAAATTTTCCAATAATATCAACTAAAATTTATAATTTTAGGAAGTAAACCATTGAGCAATTGTGCCAAAGAAACCCATAGTGCTTGAACGTATCTTGAGCGGTCTATATTCCTGTTCAGTTCGCGTTAAAATTGCTCTCTCTTGAACATGGCGCTGTTTCTCATAGAAATCTTTTATGTCTGGACCGCTCAATTCCAAGCTATATAAACTCTGAACTGTGGAAAGAACCTGATCAGCCGTTACCACTGCGATTACGTTTTCATCTGCGTATTTGGCACGGCGTAAATTCTCATCCAAAATTGCCTTATGTTCCTCGTAGGTGCGCATCAGTTGACGATAACTATCTATGAGATTCTTGTCAGCATCTTCACCGTAACTTTGTTCCCTGTAAATTCAATAGTTAACTATGCAATTCTTCAAATATAAAATTACTTACTTGCTGATATATTCTTGTATTTATCGTTATATACAGTAATGGCATTATTGTTTAAGAAGTGAGCAAATTTTGCCATCGATTCTTGAATTACTTTTTTCTCTTGTTCATATTTTGCCCTTCTCTCTTCTAACATTCTTATTGTCTTACTCAAATCCCCCACTGTAATTTCTCTTTGCTTGATATTTTCTTCCACATTGGCGTCTACGATTTTATCGGGATAAGTTTCGGTGATGTAATAGATGTGCATGTGAATTAAATAACTGTGATCACAAACTTTACAGTTGCGGTCTGATTTCATTGCGGCACAGTAAATCAGTTCCGGAGATCCGATGATTTCTTTTGGTACTTGACGTAGATAGCACGGATTGTGGCATATTGTTTTGTAATGAATTTTCTTAACTCCTTCTACCTGTAATTTTATATAAATTTATAATATTTCACAAAGAAATTTGATCGCCACGAAACCTTAACAACTTCAATACAGCTTGAGTGGGTGCAAACAGTTCTTGGTTCTGGCAGTTCTGTTACTTTAAGCCTGCTAACGGGAACGTACAGCAATTTCTTCAAATCATCAATGGATCTTCTGTTGTCGATTAGTTCTGTATTTCGCTTTTTTAAAAGTCTTATGTTTTTATAGATATTTTCCATAACTTGGACTAGTGGTAAACTGAGTCTCAGGATTAAACGACGAGCTTCATTAATGGAAACAGTATCTTGAATTTTGTGCGGTTTGACCTTTACAACATAATCAATTAATCTGAAAAAGAGTTTTTATAAATGGTTTAAACTGAGAGAAAATAATTACGAAAAGCAAGCTTGAGAAGATTTGGTCCAACTGATCGAGGAATCTTCCTTCTCTTGTTCGGAGAAATTCACACCTTGCTTGTTGGCCACCAAAAACCTAAAAGCTTCGTTATCCATGCAAAATACATTTTGCTTTTGAAAAGGGATTGTAACATTTGGTGGTCACGATTCGATTTCCTTAAGAATTTCTTTCAGAGGTCTCAGAGTATCACCAGGGCGATAGAACGTGCTGCGTGTATTCGTGAATAAGAAACAAATATTTTTGCTGACACTTCTCTGTAAACGCGATAACAATTGCTTCACGCAGTACTCGAATAAAACCGTCAGTCTCTTATTCTTCGGCTTGAGCACTATACAAATGGCGTGTATGTCTTTTAGTTCCCCTATGACAGTCAGTAGCCTATCGAAATTTTCCTCATCTTTGTTTATACCTCTAGTATCACCTATTCCAGGAGTATCTATTAGACGAATGACCGCGTTTCCAACTGGAAATTTGTAACTCCTTGCTGATTGGGTCGCAGATGCTCCCACAACTACCGATTCGTTTACATCTTCCCCAAAAACTATCTGCCTTTCTTCTAAGTCTTCGTTTCTTACGGTAAACCTGGACGGAATGAGAGATACAATATTTTCTGCGGATAAAGCATCATCCAGAGTTTTGAAAGTCATGTAGTTAGCGAAAGCGTTAATGAATGTTGATTTTCCGACTCCGATTTCTCCGACCAATAAAATATT
The DNA here is from genome assembly GCA_958336345.1 of Dorcus parallelipipedus. Lineage (NCBI taxonomy): Eukaryota > Metazoa > Arthropoda > Insecta > Coleoptera > Lucanidae > Dorcus > Dorcus parallelipipedus. Next base: position 39,973,270 of record OY284481.1, read on the forward strand.
AAATTGCTTCGGAGGACCACGAATTAACTTTGGAATTTCGTGAGGTGTAGACGTAGGATCCGACATTTTGTGGATTCTAAAACAATTGTTTTTTAAATAGTTACTGTTGTTTTTCCTATTCTGACGAACAATTTTCAAGAGATTGAGTCAGTCTCTTATGGGAAACTGCACGTACAAAATTGTTTTTCAGAAGAAAAATAGTACAAGCAAAAACAAAAGCTGAAACAAGAATCCGTAAAAAATTTTTAATATAATTACTTTCAAATTTTTAATTATTTTTTACATAAACAAAAATATTTACCTTGTTCTCAGTAGGTGCTGATTTTCATATAAAATCACTGCAAAATGATTGCTTGATAGTTTCTGTTTGCAGTTATATAGTGGACGCACAGGATGTGGGTTTCACACG